>ONZH01029371.1:600000-809954 GCA_900303285.1 Rhinella marina
TAAAGATAATTATCCCTTTAAGGGTACCTTCACATTAGACGTAATTTACTGCAGAAAATCTGTGTCGATTTCCTGCAGATTTCACCCTTTGCATTGAAAAAAAGCAAATCCACAGCATGCATTATGCACCACGTCATATATTTATAATCCTCACAGCAGCTCAATAAATACTGTGGATTTTTTATGCAGCATGTGGATGAGATTCATTTAAAGGGGTTATTCAGGAAGCTGATATTGATAGCCTATTCTCAGGAAAGGTCATCAATATCAGATCAGCAGGGGTCTGACTCCCGGCACCCCCACCAATCATCTGTTCAAAGCAGGGGCGGATTGGAAACCTAAAGTGGCCCCAACAAAAGTAGGGGGGTCAGCAATACCATAGTGCAAGATAGGGTTGTCACGATACCAGAATTTTGAGTCCGATACGTACAAAAGTATCACGATACTCGATACTGATACGATACCTCGCCAAAATAAAGAAGAACCTATTAATATGGAAATTCTGGACATTTTTAGAGCAAAAAATGTTAATAGACGCATGCATTTTCTATTTCAACGCATGTACTTTGTACGCATCTTCCTGGTCTGCGCCCCTGGGCCCTTATCTGTGCCCCACTCCCTCTTTGTCTGCGCCTCTCCGGTTCTTGTCTCCGCTGCCCCCTGTGTGCGCCACCCTAGCCCTGATCTGTGCACCTCTCACCCCCCTTCCCTCCCAGGACCTTGCTTGTGACCCTGCCCTTTACCCCTTATCTGTGCGCCACTGGCCCTTTTCAGTGTAGCCCCTAGCCTTATCTTGGTCCCCCAGGCCTTGTTTGCACAGGTGTACTGTGACATCACTGTGCTTATTATCCCTGTACTGTGACATCACTGTGTTTATTATCTCTGTACTGTGACATCGCTGTGTTTATTATCCCTGTACTGTGACATCCCTGTGTTTATTATCTCTGTACTGTGACATCCCTGTGTTTATTATCTCTGTACTGTGACATCCCTGTGTTTATTATCTCTGTACTGTGACATCACAGTGTTTATTATCTCTGTACTGTGACATCACAGTGTTTATTATCTCTGTACTGTGACATCACAGTGTTTATTATCTCTGTACTGTGACATCACAGTGTTTATTATCTCTGTACTGTGACATCACAGTGTTTATTATCCCTGTACAGTGACATCACTGTGTTTATTATCTCTGTACTGTGACATCACAGTGTTTATTATCTCTGTACTGTGACATCACAGTGTTTATTATCTCTGTACTGTGACATCACAGTGTTTATTATCTCTGTACTGTGACATCACAGTGTTTATTATCTCTGTACTGTGACATCACAGTGTTTATTATCTCTGTACTGTGACATCACAGTGTTTATTATCCCTGTACTGTGACATCACTGTGTTGATTATCCCTGTACTGTGACATCGCTGTGTTTATTATCCCTGTACAGTGACATCGCTGTGTGTATTATCCCAGTGCAGGAAGAGGTAAGTGGTCTGTGTTTGTGTGTTTGTTTTCTATTTTTCAGGGTCGTGAATGCAGAGGACTACGTCGGATTCGGTGGACTACGTCGGACCAGCTTTTTTAAAAAAAAAAAAAATAATAAAATGGTCAAACAGGGGTCTGGGGGAGTGTTTATTTCAATAAAATGTTTTATACTTGTGTGTATTTTATTTAATTTTTTTACAATACTACAGTTTTAGTAATTACGGCTATCTACAGACGGCCCTGATTACTAATACTGGGCTTAGTGCTTGCCGGTATGGCAGGCCAGCACTAACCCCAACATCTATTACCTCGGCACCCACCGCCACCAGGGGTGCCGGGAAGAGCCGGGTACCCGCAGTACCGGACCTTCTAAATTGAGGGTCTGGCTCTGGGGCGGCTGCAGGCTGGTACCATTAGGCTGGGAAGGGCCAATAACCCTGTCCCTTCCCACCCTGGTAGTGCCAGGCTGCAGCTGCTGGTTGTATCTGGCTGGTGAAGGAAAAAAGGGGGGGACCCCACGCCTTTTAAAAAAAATAATGAAATTTTTGAAAAAAAAAAATGGCGTGGGGTCCCCCCCTTTTTTCCTTCACCAGCCAGATACAACCAGCAGCAGCAGCCTGGCACTACCAGGGTGGAAAGGGACACGGTTATTGGCCCTTCCCAGCCTAATGGTACCAGCCTGCAGCCGCCCCAGAGCCAGACCCTCAATTTAGAAGGTCCGGTCCTGTGGGTACCCGGCTCTTCCCGGCACCCCTGGTGGCGGTGGGTGCCGAGGTAATAGATGTTGGGGTTAGTGCTGGCCTGCCATACCGGCAAGCACTAAGCCCAGTATTAGTAATCAGGGCCGTCTGTAGATAGCCGTAATTACTAAAACTGTAGTATTGTAAAAAAAAAAAAAATACACACACAAGTATAAACATTTTATTGAAATAAACACTCCCCCAGACCCCTGTTTGACCATTTTATTTAAAAAATAAAAAAATAAAAAAAAAGCTGGTCCGACGTAGTCCACCGAATCCGACGTAGTCCTCTGCATTCACGACCCTGAAAAATAGAAAACAAACACACAAACACAGACCACTTACCTCTTCCTGCACTGGGATAATACACACAGCGATGTCACTGTACAGGGATAATAAACACAGGGATGTCACAGTACAGGGATAATAAACACAGCGATGTCACTGTACAGGGATAATAAATCTCAGATCAACACATTGTGCCCCCATCAGACCTCAGGTCAGCGTCTTGTGCCCCCATCAGACCTCAGATCAACACAATGTGCCCCCATCAGAGCTCAGGTCAGCGTCTTGTGCCCCCATCAGAGCTCAGATCAGCGTCTTGTGCCCCCATCAGACCTCAGGTCAGCGTCTTGTGCCCCCATCAGACCAGCGTCTTGTGCCCCCATCACACCTCAGATTAACACAATGTGCCCCCATCACACCTCAGGTCAGCGTCTTGTGGCCCCCCTTCAGACCTTAGATCAACACAATGTGCCCCCATGTGCCCTCCTCAGACCTCAGGTCAGCGAGTTGTGCCCCCCCTCAGACCTCAGGTCAGTGTCTTGTGCCCCCCTCAGACCTCAGATCAGCCCACCCAGCCACTTTAAAAAAAAATCATACTTACCTGTTCTGGCCGCCCCTGTCCTCAGGTTCCCCGCTCCACTCTCTTGCCTGCCGGCGCTCACTATGACCTGACGCTGTGTCAGGTCATAGTGCGCGTCAGGGAAGACGGTGGAGCGCGGAACCAGTGAGGACAGCGGCGGCCAGAACAGGTAAGTATGATTTTTTTTTACGTGGCTGGGACCTGGGTGGGCTGATCTGAGGGGGGCGCGGGGGCCCTGGCAGCGCGGCAGGCAGATATTAGAACATGGGGCAACGCATTAAAGTGATGCGAGCGCCATGTTCTAAGTATCGGACGGCAAGAAAACTCGGTATCGAGCTTCGGTACCGCACTAGGTACCGAAACCGTACCGAGTTTTCGATATATCGTGCAACCCTAGTGCAAGATACCACATACCACAGTGCCGCACAATATACTGCTCCAAAAGCTGTTCCTCTCTGGTGGCCATCAATAGAGGCCATTTTCTCTCCTCCTCTTCCAGTTGTCTCTTAAGATATGGAGCAGGGTGCTTAGGAGGTGAGATGAGGGACATAGTTGAATTCAGGAGGGCATGTCGCTGGCTGGGTACGTGTACCTGATTCTCACAAAGTTAATTACCACTGATAGCTTATTATGTACTCAGCCAGTGGCTGAGATGGGGGCTTGGGTGGCCTCCTGGGCATCAGCCCATCGGGAAATTTCCCTGTAAGGTCTATGGCCAATCTGCCCCTGGTTCAAAGAAACCGCAGTGCGCCGTGATCACTTAGGAATTTTCCTAGGACAGTGACAGCATGTACATCGGTCACATAGGTACAGCTCAGTCCCATTCAAATGATTGGGGCTGAGTTGAAATACCAAGCACAGCTGCTATACAATGTATGAAGCTGTGTCTGGTAGGCTGTGAAGAGTGACGCCATGGTCTCTTCAAACAGTTGGTTGGTAAGGGTGCTGGGAGTCAGACCCCCCCGATCTGATATGATAGGCCATCAATATTAAATTCCTAAATTTCCGGATAACCCATTTAACACTAATTCAATTTGCTGGTGCTGTAAGACAGTGAGGGTGTATCAAAGTTAGTAGTCATTCTTAAATCCATCATGCCATCAGTTAATCACAGAGTCACCCAGGCTTCATGAAAGCGCCCCCCATAATATTAGGTATTTATATTGAATTCTATTAAATACATAGAATTATTTTTCAACACAGCAATAGTGCCATAATCATGAAGGACATTTCCGCTTCGGCAACAAGTTAATGTAAATATAGTATCATAATTATCGGAGCTGGTGTCATATTATCGGCATCATTTATCCATGAGATACACGTACTGTACCTGCTCATCCCCTATACTAGTGATATGTCACCACACAGCAGACTGAGCCCCATGAATACGGCTTATACACCACGGATCAGTGACAGGGAGGCTTTGAGAAGCTGAGGTTTCTCCATGATTGCCCTTCTTATATAAATATAATTAGATCAGGCACATAGCGTAAAAGAGGTAATTTACCAAATGACAGCTTGATGAAATGGGCCAGAAAATGCAGCTGTCAAACAGATAATTTCTGAACAGACTTTCTTCAAGAGTGACAATCTCGGTTATTAAGTGGCATACAATGGTAAATGAAGGTAATTTCTCAGAGGCCGATCCTCCTCGTTGCACACGATGACAAGATAGACCAGTAAGTAATACCAACCTCTCTCAGGGGGATGATCAGACTGCACAGATTCTCTTCCTTACTGGTGAAGCAAATATAATTTGTGGAAACAAACATTTGCCCCACAATATGTCGTTTACTGAAAGGGGTCCACAATGTGCAGGCCGTATGTCCATCCAACTTTTCATCCTTCGGAAGACGGAAGAGAGCGCGATAACGTTCACTCTTGGCTCGAGCATCTAAATCTCTGTAAAACAAGCACAAAGAAGTTATGATACTAGCACCTACTCAAATAAGATCCCACCCTCTCCTATACAGGTTCTACTGAGAATATGATTATATACACAAATCATTTCCCACAATGTAGAAATATCTCCTAATTTCAAGCACATCCCCAAAGCTTACTCTATTCACCTTTGCTCTTTGCTACACTCAAAAAACTCCATAAAATGTCCATGTTGCACTCAAAAGTTATAACATTAATCTCGTCTTCACTTACATCTAGAACTTTTCCTGCATCCATTGTTCACTCTCTCATCAAATTCACATTTCTGCAACCTAAGACACTCTCCTGCCCTAGGGCAGGGGCGTAAGTACCATAGCGGCAGACCATGCGACTGCTATGGGGCCCAGGACAAGAGGGGGCCCAGTCTTAGTTATGATTATCTCCTCTTCTACTGGAGGTGGAAACTTGGTCAGGACTCTACCCTCTAAAGGAACAACCTTTAGCAAATAAGGCAGTGGAAAAACGGCCCAAGGGTCATTGAAAAGGGTTTAGGCAGAAAAACCCTTCTGTCCTGTGTGGGGGGCCTGCTTTGATCCTTGTAATGGGGCCCTTACTTCTCTGTGTACACCACAGCCCTAGGGTAATACTCCAACACCCTTATCTCATACCTAAAGTCCCCTTTACATGGGCTAACACAGAAGGCAGTTATTGGAAACAAATCGATAATTGCCTGTTAGAGGAGGTGAGAGCTGCAATTACATGCTGTAATCATCTCCTTTATATGGTGGCTAGTGATTGCTACTGTGATTGCTCATCCTCATACAGAATCGTTGCTTGTGGGCAGCAGATAAGTGTTTAAACAGCATGGTCAGAAACGAAGATTTAGGTGTCTGCAGCAATGATGCTTTTAACCAATGAACGAGCGTTTGCTCGTTCATTGGGTGATTGGCAATACCTTCACACAGGGCAATTATAAGGAACAAGTGTTCCTAGAAAAGTTCCTTCACAATAATTGCCCAATCATTGGCCCGTTTAAAGGTGCCTTAACTAATGAGATTTGGTTGGAAAGACTGTAGACTACATACTGCTCTGATCAATAAATGTCATGAGAAAGGGAAAATGCATTTTATATGGATCCCAGCAAGTGATCAAGGACTTGAATACTTCCAGCAGTGCATTGTTTGAACTTCCACTCACCTCTTTAAGGCAGATACTTTTTTGGGAGATTTCTTTTTTAATTTGGGAAGGGATCGGTCCTGCTCAAACCCTTCATTATCCAGGAGTTGCCTCATAGCTATGTTGGCAAGCTGCTCCATCAATTTGAAAGTCTCAGAGATGTTCAGAAAAACAGAGAAGAAATGTTCACTAGAGCGAGTGCTGACTTTAATCATGTCTGGGAGAAGTAAGGTAGCCGTCTTTTCCAGTTGTGTTATGTCAACCCATCGGATCACCAGCTTGGCTATGAAAAGATAGATGACAGTTTACCGACAGCAAGAACATTGCTCAGTCATTGCCAAAGGTCTTCTGCACAAACAGAAACATATTTATTTGTAGGGGCCAGAAAACCTGGATCTGCTACTGTCTGCATTAATATTTCTTGACAGCACATCCTCGACGTCCATCTTTTGAAAGATATGATCAATAGTCAACCACTTTTGCCTAGACATACTAAGGTGTCTGTGTCTAGAATGAGTCTAAAAAGTGGTGTAAACTGGTGCAACTAGGGCTGGTACAATTTTTCTTTTAACAAGGGGTGAGGCTTTGTGGGAAAGGGGACATGGCCTAATATGCAATGTTTTGTGAGACATTTCTGGTGTAAAATTCTGTCATAATGTAAGAGAGTGAATAATTGGTAGAGAGAGAAAAAAGTGCAGCAGATTTCTCATCCAGCCTGAGCCTCTGTGATAATCCTGGTGCAGGTTTATGCCATCTACAGGCTAGTAAATCTGCCCCAATTGATCAGTGAGAAAAGAAGACAGCACGGAGACATCATCCATGTACAGTTGTTTTAAAATTGGATGTTTTTAGCAGACGGAACATGGACATGTTTTACAAAAGTTAATCTGAATTAAGCCCAAGGGTCTACTTTCTCGTTAGACGCTACATTATCTCATAGCCACAGGTAAGGATTTCTCCCTATATAAAGTGGTTACATCCATACATATAAACCATGAACATGTAGAATCTGTGTCACAAGGAGTATTGTCATGTATATGGAGGGACTTTGTTCTGTGCTTATAAAGGACTATTTGGATGATGATGTTGCTCCGGACCTGTGGAAATTTTTCAAATTTTTTTTCAAAATCTTAGAAATTATTAATTCAATAAGTTTACTTTTTATTAATTGGAAGAAAACAGAATATCTATTACACTACCTTCTTTTCCTAATAGGAAGGAATAGAAGCAGAGGTGGTTGATGCTCAGGTACATCCATCCTTGTCGGGGCACTCTGCCCTTCCAGTAACTGCATGAGTAGTAATTCACCAACTTCTCTTCTTCTGGCATGCCAAATAGTTTGTGGAACTTCACTATGGCCTCCTTAAACTTATCTGTATCATCATCTTCTTTTACACCATTGATTTTATTATACTCTGCAATGATACCCTGGAGAAAGTAAGGGGATATGATGTAGTTATCAATTGACTGTGTTGGAACTGGATCATTTGTAGGCTGGATGTATGATTATATTCAAACTTTTTTATTTCTGCCATCAAATATGTTTTACTTACATTAATGCAAAAAAAAACAGATTATGTGCAGATTTAATCATTTTGTTTGCTTAACTACCATAAATGCTATGTGACGTTGGTAAGCAGGTGGCTTTTTTGGATTTAAATGGGTTGTCCAACCCCAATACTCGTAGCCTGTGCCCCAAAAAACAACACTCACCTGTCTGTGGTCCTGTCATACTGTACCTGTGCCACTGACCCATTCCCAGCCACTTCAGGTCCCCAATGAACCAGGAAGTGGCTTGGTCCTGCTGTGACGTATCACACAGGTGTGACCGCTCTGCTGAGGCCTGTTACTGGCCGTAGTGGACATGGGAACAAACCACTTTCTGGTCCAGCCTGGAACGAGGCAGTAGCGCCAGCACAGCAGGACCACGGACAGGTTTTTTTTCAAATTTTTTTTTTAACAGGGCACTCATTGGGAGCATTGGTGTTGCCTGCTTCTTGACCGACCAACCGAAAGTTTTTTTTCCTTCCTGTACTTTAGTTCATGGATATTGTTTGGGCCCACAGCAAAGCTGAAATAGATCCTCTGTTATGGTGCTGGGTTTTGCCACCCATAACATAGGGGGAGATTTATCAAGACTGGTGCTTTCTGGGCCTGTCTTGATATCCCCTGTGCTGCCTGAGGATGTGCCTAATTTATGACGAGGCGCATGTCTCGTCATAAATTAGGCTCCTCCTCCTGTAGTCCGAGAGCCTACACAGAAATCTACGAGAGGTCACAGCTGCCGGAGATTTCTGGCTTAATTTACGCCAGAAAACTGGCGTAAGCGTAGATAAATTTGCCGCTGTAGCTGTCCACACCCCCTTCCCTGACCTTTCCACTCTCCCTTTTAAAAAAGTGGCGAGGACGGAAAAAAAAGGAGAGACGCGACAATTTTTTAAAAAAAGTCTCAGTTAAAAAGTCATACGTGTGACATGTTAATGCCATTTTTCAGGCGTAAAGGGAATTATAAATCTCCCCAATAATTTCTGGTGTTTTCTTATTTATATCCAGTTAAAGCTAACCCTAATGGAAATGACCAGCAGAGGTTATCTCACTACTAAGAAAAACATTTCAAACGGGAGCCACTGAGGTGATCAGTCGATTGCTGCGTCTTGCTCCCGATAGACCTAACAAGCTGATTTTGCCAGGCTAACCAAAGCCAGCCACATATCAGCCGCAGTCACTGCAAGTAAAATATAGTATCACATGGCGACTATTCAGATTCACCCCCTATAAACTACATCTTAGACCATTTTTTTATTTTAAAGCATTTGTAAACTATTTAATTCATAACCAAACTGTAACCAACACACAGATTTCATTACCTGGATTTTTCCTTTGACAAATGTAGTAATGTCATTTTCATTTTCAAAAATGGAAAGTGTCTGAAGCAGGTTGATCTCTAGCCATTCCCAATGTTCAGTTACCTCCCTCCGAGAGCCTCCTGGACACAAAAGAAGCATGATAACTATGGTTTCATCACCTCTATTGATAGGACAAGGCAAACAAATCACTGATGCAAGAATGGAACATTGCAATCGTTGTAAGCCTCCTCTGGTCCTTCACCGTAGAGTGAGGTCATCTAATCATATTTCTATCATTTTCCATAAGACGTCTACACATGCTCACACAGGGGAATTTATCATGAGGGGAATTTCTGAAGTCAGTTTTTCTCGAGTCTGCATTGCCGTAATTTGTAGCAAATCAAAGTTTGCACGTGGTTGAACATATCTGGCAGATCTTTACATATAACAGTTTGGTCTGGAGAGGTTACTTTCATTTCATAAACCACTCCCCTACTGGAGAATCTGGAGTACACCTAATTAAGATTGCTATCCATGCCCGGTTTATCATCCACCTTTCAAAAGTGACAAGCGCATCGCCCTCACAAAAAATGAAAGATTTTAGTTCAAAGATGACATCCACCACAATTTGCAATTTTTTTTGCCCACCAGAAAACAGGCACAAATAGAAAGATAACATGTAGCTTTGATCACAGTGGTTCTTTTCCATAACGTTCCATGACGTTCATTGCCCATAATGGGAAGAATAGTTCGCTCTGGTATTCCACCCAATGAAAAATGAAAATCTGACAAACCCATTTTAGGTCAATGGGACAGGTTACAATCACTGCATCATGGATTTAGGGGCACATTTATTAAGACCGGCGTTTCATACGCTGGTCTTAATAAACCCTATACCTGGCGGTTGATTCACCAGAGGTATGAAGAGGCCCTGGCTTCTGCAAACTGTGGCAGATTGTCCACCACTTCTAAATGTAAGATGGCTTCCTAGCTGTTTTACATATAGACCATTCTCTACGCCTAAAACAGGAGGAGTAGAAAATGGTAAATGAGACGGGCCTACCGGCCTGTCTCCTTCCCCACCCACACCATGCCCACTTTTTTAGATCTGGCGTGAGCGAGGATGTGTCGCAGATTACAGCGCAAAGAACTTTTGCACGGCAATGTGAGCCAGAAATTTAAGCGTATTTCTGTTTGGTAAATGACCCCCTTAGTTTACAAAGAATTCATATGTATGATGGCTTTGTTTGGATCCATTTTTAACACATAGACTACAATAGTCTGTCAGAACAGAACCACGATTGACATGATGCCTGAAATGCCTTGGTGCTTTCCTACAACCCTGCCATTTTACTTCCTCTGGTGGCTCCGTTAGTTACTAGATCCACCACTGCCGTCCTGTGGTGTGTATTATTACCGTAGGGTAGTCATAGCTGGTCAAATGGCCATCAGAACAATTAACAAATAGCAGGTTGACAGCTGCTAACACACAAGGACTGCATGGTTCATGTGTATCAGTAGTATAATCACTGGCTACCCATACCATCAATAGGTAAAAGCAGGAAAGGTCAGGTGAAAAATGTTTATTTGAAAGTGTTTATTTCTCTCCATGCCACATATCAGATTGGGTGGCAAAGTATCCCTGGATGTACACTGATATGGACACTCTGGTCTGCCCGCTCCAGTTACAGGGTTTTCTAATGTCACAGGACTATAAATCTGACTGGTTGAGCCAATAATTGTGACATTAAATAATCAGCAACATGTGACACTGGGGCTTTTCATAATGGTCAAATCATAAAACTCTAATGAATCAAAAAGCAAGCAGAAGTATATCACAACAACTAAAGAGGTTTTTCCCATGACAAGTCAGTTGCGAAACATTGCGTGAGAGTTAATTCCGCACCAGCTTTATAGCCTAGCAAGGGTTAATCTTTGCTATCTGCTGCAGTGCCTTTAGTAGCCAGTAGGTAGATTTCCATTGAGTCCCATATGACCACAGCAGCCCACCATGACCGCACCATACCAATCACATTACCATATCAATACATAACTGGAGTTGTAGTAATTAAAAAAAATGTAATGACATACAGTAAATAGGAAACTTAATTGTTTCAAATATTAATAGTTCAGGAATAATGATTGAGTGTTAGTTCTATTTGATGGAATACCCCTTTAAACAAAGCATTGATTACGGACTGGGTTACCATCAGCGTATGGCTGCTATAAACCTATTGTAAAAAAAAAAAAGGATCCTGGCCAAACCAATAATAGGTCTGCGGCTACTGAAGGCAAAAGGGACCTGTCAAAGAGCAAAGATTGACCCTCGGCTCTTATAGGTGTTGAACTTAAAAGCTAAAGATTTAAAAGCAGAAAAACTAGAGTACTGTGCAAAAGTTTTCTACAGGTGTGGAAAAGATGCTGCGAAGTCAGAATGCTTTCAAAATTAGGAGTGTCAATAATTTAAATTTATTCTGCAGCAGGACAACAACCCAAACATACATCCATGTCATTAAGAACTATCTTCAGTGCAAGGAAGCAGTCCTGGAAGTGATGATCTGGCCCCCAAAGAGTCCTAATCTCAACATCATAGAGTCTGTCTGGGATTATATGATGGGACAGCAGGATTTGAGCAAGCCTAGATCCAGAGAAGATATGTGGTTAGTTCTCCAAGATGTTTGGAACAACCTCCCTGCTGAGTTCCTTCAAAAACTGTGTTGTATCTACAAAAACTGATGATGTTTTGAAGGCAAAGGGAGATGGTATCAAATATTGATTTCATATAAATTTCTATTTTTTTCATTCACTTTGAATTTTGTGAATTGATAAATATAAACTATTAACACATTTTTAAAGCATTCTTACTTTGCAGCTTTTTTGCCTAAGACTATTGCACAGGACTGTACATAAATAATACACCGTTATATCCACTAAAATGAATCACACATGCTACATGCTGAGCTTCTCACCACAAGCAATGGTCCAGTATGTAAGGGAGTCCGGGGTCTGATAAAGGATGCGGTAAGGCGCTACCCTGGCGCTGGAATCCAATACAACATCCAGGGTCCCAACCAGCAAACCTGCAAAATAACCAGCAACTGAGTCTTTGTACATACAACTATGAGGACACAAGTGATAAGCATGTATGTGGGTGGATTGTACTCTGTATTGTTTGCGTTTTATCACTCATTGGTTTTACATGAACGTGATGAATTTCAGATTTTACTTCCAGGTCAGGAAAGACTTTATGGAACACAGGGTTAATACAGCAGGGGCGGATATACTGTATGTGCAACCTGTGGACTCGTACAGGAGGTCTCTAGATAAAGAGGCCTACTGCCACAATACTACATTATATGTAAGAAGCTGATCAGATGAATTTCATGGCTCATAATTACTGTTTGATTTGTGCAAGGGGCCCATATACTACTCTTGGGTATCTTCACATCTGCAGCACTGTGAGCCAGCCACCTGTTCTGTCAGAGAATGCCGGGGGAAAAAAAAAACTGATCTGGCACTGAAAATAATGCAAGTCAATGATGACAGATCCGTGTTTTATAGAGCCTAAAAAAACTGATCCGTCACCCATTGACTTTTAATGTATTTAGGGATCAGTTTTTTTTTCCGTTTTGAATTCACACAACTAACGGAATAGATGCATCCTGATGTGCAAAATCAAAACGTATCCGTTTAATTACGATACTGAGATCCTCTGCTGGATCTTAATACCGGAATTAACAACACAAATGTGAAAGTAGCCTTAATGGGGCTGGCGGGCGTGCTGGATCCGGAGAATTCCGGCAGCCTGCTGAAATGCACACCGTAGATGTGAAAGTGGCCTTACACGTCAGCCCTCTTCTGGGCATATCTGCCCTTGAACATTCCTTCAATTGATTCAGATTATGCATTGGTTAACAAAGCACAAACAGTTCATTCCGCTGTACATATTGTAAAATGCATATAAAATATGAAAGTGATGAATCCTAAATATCACAAATAGGTGAGATCATAAAATAGAGTGTGAAAACTCTTAACATTGTAAGAATGACACAGACAAACCAGCAAGATCGCTTCCTGTTCCTTGTTGTTCACTGTGATTTGTGGCCACATTTTAGTGTTTGCAAAAAGAAACCAACTCCGCTACCCACTCATAGCTCTACTGAACCAGATTCAGAGCATATGGTCCTTTAAAGGGGGTCTCTCATGTCATTTTCACTAATATAACAGCATTGCCCCACAGAAGATTATAAAAGTATTTCTAGGAAAAGCACTTTTATTCTGCTGAAAAATGGCTCCCAAGATCCCAGCCTGGACGTTCAAAGTGCCCAAGCCTGCCGCTCTGCTCCTCCCCTCGCCCGAGGTCATGGCAAAGCATCTCAAAATCTCACACGCTCTGTGCTGTGCCTTCAGCATCTGCACAGTATGTTACTTTTTGTGGGCTATTGCCTAAGGGATATGTTCTGCGCAGGTGCTGCGGCCTACACTTGTGAAGATCGCCAGAAGCAGAGTGGCTTATTTCCAGGCAGTGCGCAAGATTTTCAGATGGTTCGTCGTGACGTCAGGGATGAGCAGAGGAAGCCTTGGGAGGTTAGGGGAGGAGCAGTCAGCAGGGAAGGGCGGCAGGCTTGGCCACTTTAAACAGCAAAGCCCGCCCCGCTGGGCGCTTGGGAGACGTTTTTCAGCAGAATAGATGCATTTTTACTGGACATTGAATAAATACCCAAATTACACAAAACTCCACTTCCAGCAGATTCAGTGTAGGTAACAAGCGCCAATCATCGATTGGATTTACATGGAGCAGTCATCTGCACTATCCACTTTCAGCAGATTTAGTGTAGGTAACAAGCGCCAATCATCGATTTACGTATAGAGCAATCATCTGCACTATACGGTACGTGGCAAAATGATCTTCAGTGCAGTCACCCGTTCACATACAATGTGATGTGCACCGACAAGGAGCTAAGATGTGATCAACAACAAGCACTTGCTAATTTGTCAGGGGACAGGTTTACACAGGGCAATTATCAGAGATGAATGTTCATACCTACACATCCACCCATGCAAAAGGGCCTCAAATTAAGAAAGCACAAATGAATGAATGTAGGTCTTGTGGATAAAACACCTGTACAATGCATTCAGTTACATGTGGTGGACAAGGTTAAAACCAGGACGTCAGGCCCTATAACTTACTGCCCTGTATTTCAGCATCAATACAAAACATTCTCACAATCTTCTAAATCCAAAGCCAGATATTACATGCTGACATATTGTATATGCATTTTGTTCTGCTTGCAGTGTATGGTATTCATCAAATCTTGGTCATTATCAGGAGTTGAAAGGTTTCCCTCATATCTAAAGAGAATGGGACCTAGCTGCAATACCAGAAATAGCCCAAGAGTGGCACTGTTTTTGGAAAGCTGCCATATTTTTATGGTCCCAAACAGGTCCTGCCAGTCTAGTCCCTTCAATACAACTCATACAATCCCTCAAGGCTTACCATTCACGTCTCTCCCCATCCCTATCTCTAAGTAGAGACATGCTTGACTGGTTCTACTCCTCAGGGAAGAACTGGCCATAGATCCTACAGGGAAACTTCCCAGTGGGCCATCTGAGCCCTCTTTGCTTAACATAACGATCTGATAATCTCAGCATTAACTAATGCTAGGAGTATCAGGTACCTATACACCTGACCAACAGCTGCATGTGCTCTCCTGAACTCAACTGTATCATCATCCAAAGGATGGCGATACAGCTGAAAACTGTGGTGATTACGGCAGTATTTTGATCTGCACTATGGTATTTGGTTCTGCTGGGGCGGTATTTCGTGCTGCACAGCAGTATTGCAGGCCCCGCCTACTTGCATTGTTCCTGTCTACTTGTATCGATTCTTGTCAATTTGGTCCCACCTACAACATGGGGGCACTTTTATTTTTTTTTTTCCACCCCACTTGAAGTTCCCAGTCCATCTGAGTGGTCTGACATCTGACAAGGCGGCTGAGTTGGACTGGCCTACCAGTATAAAGATCAATTGGTGGGTCCATATGCTAGCACAATAATGGGCTCCCAATACAACATTATCAAGGAAGCATTCTCTTGCGATTAGGGTCTATTTCAAATGTGTTCACTCTCAAATAACCTATTAGACCTGTTGAGGATATGCCCAGGATAGCCAAAGAAAAATTTGCATGAAAAAGATACATGTGATTCTCTACCACTGTAACGTCCAGACACAAACATTGTTCAAATGTATTTAGTAATGGTTCTTTGGCGTTGAATTATGGAGGAAGTCTCATACTGAAAACCTGCATTAAATATTCATCTCTAAACATCGATATCAATGGGCTCTTTCTGATATACAGAAACCAAATATAAACCCCCAGCTTCCTGAGACGACTGTTCCTGCAGTTAAAGTGTTTGTAAGTTGGCTTGAGGAAGAATTAAGAAATGTGTAGAGCCGAGTTCTGGCACCGCACCAGCGAGACTCATAAGACTCATTCACTGCTAGGCAACGAGGAAGACCATGAATTGCTTCATTAAGAAATATGACCTAAGCAGAAAAGAAAAGTCCTCAAGGTCATGCCCATAAAGCACAAGGTCTGTGGTCAATCGGTGGCAGTTTTTTTTTGTGTGTGAGCACAATCAATAACAAGCTCTTATATTAATAGTTCTTGTCTAGCAAGTCTTATGCCAAAAAAACGGTTTACACAGGATAAAAATGCAAGAACAAGAAAAGTTTTCATTCCGCAAGAGTAGGTATACATACACAACCATCAAGGACTTGTTTACATGACTTTATTTTTGACACCCCCTTCCCATACGGGTTTGGATCCTAGCAGACGAATAAGGGGAAAAGGAAACAGTATAATAATTTGAGGAAAAATAAGTATGACAAGATCTACCTGATACATTCCTCAACATTGAAATCTCAACATCAAGAAGGAAAACTTGTGGAATTATGGAAATCACAGCATTTATAAAGATGTTGATGATGTCCAAATGATAAATAAATAGGAACAAAATATTTAAAACATCAGTCAGTATCGAGTATGAGCACCATGCACAGAAATACATGCACTTACATCCCTTGGTTGAGGAATGTTCTACCACACTGACTGCACTTGGGCATGCAAATCATTAAGATTTGCTGCTGGCAGCTCCCCTTGCAATTGCCAACCAATGATATCCCCGACATGCTAGATGGGAGACAAGTTTGTAGATCCTGCAGGCCATAGTAGCATGTTTAGGCCACGAAGGCTGCTCACAGTACCACAAGCAACATGTGGCCTGGAGTTGTCCTGTTGACACTTTAGAGAAATGGTCATACCACTGGTTCCATAACCAAATCATTTTGAGGCATATTTATTAAGACCGGCATTTTAGACGTTGGTCTTCATAAAGGCCTATTGCCGGTGGTGGATCCGCCAAAGTTATGTAGAGGCGCCAGCCTCTCCATAACTTCGGCGTACCAATGGCAGTTCTAAATGTAAGATAGCTCCTGAGCTGTCTTACATTTAAACCATTTTCTACACCTAAAACAGGCTTAGAAAATGATGAATGAGACAGACCCCTTCCCTGCCCACAATTTTAGACCTATTGTGAGCAGGGAAAAGTTGCAGATAGTGGCGCAACTAACCATTGCGCTGTCATCTGCGCCTAATTTAGGCATATCTCAAATGACCACCTTTGCCTTCAATCTGGCTTTATGTCCCTCCCACACGCCACAGATTGGAGGTAGGTGCTTGAAAATTTGATCATCTTGTCCTTCTTGGTGTTGTAATTTGTATATGTATGCCTAAGTCTTTCACACCTGATTGAACAACCATAGTACTACCATAACTATGACATCCACAATGCTCTTCATAACGGGGTCAGTCAGAGTTCCCCTTATAACAGTGCCCCCAGAATGCCAGCCACTCCTAATCCTTGTAGCCACAGGACCCTCGAAATATAAATCCAGCCCTCTTAATTATAGCTACATTACCAATCAAAACAGGGAGAGATACAGTACCCCCCATAAAATGAAAGGCTAAAGTGCAGCCCATGTTGTACTGGGGATCACATAGAATCACTCATCATACTGATGAAGGGCTGGTGGTGTGTACTGTTAAGTGGACATTCCAGTGCTGCGGCCTGCATTGCTACATAAGGAAGACAAAAGAAGAAGGTAGAAGGCAGACTCTGGAACGAGATGTCAGAAAGATGGGGTCTTCAGCCAATGTGCTTTATGGTCACACACCATATAGATTACTCGAAAAAATGTAAATATACATGTAAATGCTATACATGGAATTACACAGGACAATTTCATATTTCTCAAGTCACAGATCGACACGTTCTCCATGTGCGCTGTATGATGCAATTTCAGAGTACACAGTATTTGCTCATTTCCCATTTACAGTAACTATAAAAAAACAGAAATACATTTTTTGTGGCAATGTTTTGCACATATTCCATTGGTATTTTGATGCTTTTATACTTTTATTTAGTTCTGATCTCTAGGATGCCAAATGTATTTTCTATTTTCTTCCTGATGAGAGGCTGGCTTCAGCATTTATAACCCGGGGAAAGCCACGGGCAGCCAGACATGGAAATGTAGCATTACAGGATGGTCATTCAAATTGACCAGGTCTGCCAGAGCAGCTACCGGTTCTGTCACAAACAGATTTGTAATCAGTTTTAGGCAAAGAAAGAGAAAATTGAAAAGCGTCAGTCTCTTCTTTACACTTTCCTTTTAGATCCACTCTGTCATAAACTAGCACCACACAGTTTCATGCTAATGAGAACCTACACATCCAGATCTAATACCTTTCATTCAGTAGGAATCTCAGGGATTTTCAGCAGCTGTAAGCCGCTATGGCACAAAATAGAAGCATAATTATAGGGGCTACCTGATGAAGACAACCCCTGTGCACATGTCTATTAGGGCATATAGGAATCATAGTGGAGGCTCTTCTGTTTCAGACCTCGTGTCTATGAGCCAGAATGGAGAACCGGTCAAGCAGCTAACATTCTTGTGGACTTGAGTTGCCCTTGCAGCCTAGAAATTCCTCACTGTCTGCGAATTCCACTGGTAAAAATCAGCTGTTTGCCAGGAATGCTGAGTGTGAGAGTCGAGCCAGCAGGGGTATTCTCATCTTGTAAAGTGATGGCATATTGGTGATTCATTCTCAGAATTGGTGGGGGTCCACTGATCCAGAGAATGAATCAGCACTGTGGGCGCAGATAGTCTGGAGCGCAGATGTGCAAGAAACTGCTACCAGCTCTGTTGACTTGAATGGAGATGTACTGTAGTTTCCCTGCACAGTGGGTGGTCAGGGTGCCAAAGACTGTAAAAGAAAGGTGGGATCCCAGTGGTTAGACCCCACCAATCAAAGTGATGACATACACTATAAGGACAAAAATATTGGGACACATTACACAATTTTATGACATCCCATTCTAAATCCATAGACATGAACATGGAGAAGGCTTCTCCTTTGCAGATAAAACTGCTAACACTCTTCTGGGAAGGTTTTCTACAAGATTTTGGAGTGTGTTTGTGGGAATTTTTGCTCTACAAGAACATTTGTGAGGTCAGACACTGATGTTGGACGAGAGGGCCTGGCTCTCCCTAGTTCATCCCAAAGATGCTTGTTGGAGTGGAGGTTAGGACTCTGTGCGGCACGGTCAAATTCTTCCATACCAGACTCACCCAGTCATCCCTTTATAGACTTTGTTTTGTGCCCTGGTGCACAGTCATACTGGAACAGAAAATGACCTTCTTCAAACTGTTACCACAAAGTTGGAAGCATACATTTATCCAAAATGTCTTGGTTTGCTGAAACATTAAGATGTCCCTTCACAAGAACCAAGTGGCCTAGGCCAACTCCTGAAAAATAGCCCCATAGCATTATCTCTCCTCCACCACTGCACCGTGCAGGCAGACAGGTAACGTTCTCCTGGCGTTTGCCAACCGAAGACTCGTCCATTAGACTGCTAGGTAGAGAAGTGTGAGTCCTCACTCCATAGAACATGTTTCCACTACTCCAAAGTCCAGTGCCAGCATGCTTGGCATTGTGCTTGATGTAAGGCTAGCTATGGAAACCCATGCCATGATGCTCCCAGTGCACAGTTTTTGTCCTGATGTTAGTGCCAGAGGAGATATAGAACTCAAGTTAGCTGAGCATTGGTGACTTTTATGCTCTATGCACCTCAGTGACCATGCTGGCACTTTAGGAACCTCAGCAACTCAGTCACAAACACTTTCACTTTGCAGTAATACCACTCACAGCTGACTGTGAAATATGTAGGAGGGAAAATATTTCACAAACTGACTTATTGTAGTGGTGGCATCAGATTTCAGTACCGCAATGGTATTCAGTGAGCTCTTCAGAACGAGCCATTCTTTCACAAATCTTTGTAAAGGCAGACTGCATGATGAGGTGCTGGATTTTATACACCTGTGGTAATAAGACTGAATGACAGAGGTATAAGAGATGTATCCCAATACTTGTCTATATACAATCCATTTGGAAAGTCTTCAGACCCTTTCACTTTTTTCACATTGTTATGTAGCGCCCTTGTGCTTGGCATTTGCTGTGATATGTATTGTCAGCTGTGAGACTATATAGACAAATCATGTCTAATCAACTGAACTTACCGCAGGTGGACTCCAATCAATGTATTTCCCCAGAATAATGGGGAAAACGTTTTTTTTTTTTTTTCATTTTAGCATGAGTCCGCAAAATAACAAAATGTGAAAAAAGTTAAAGGGTCTGAAGACTTGCTGATTGCACTGTAATGTACAGTATAATAGCAATATTTCATCACTTTGTGAATTAGGAATACCCCTTTAAAAGGGACAGTTCAGTCACAAAGGGTTTATAAGCTCAATATTGATAGCAAAGATTAAGACTTTTTGTCTTTTTTTTTCATTTTGGCAGTACTAAGGGTACTTTCACACCTGTGTCAGGGGACTCCGGCAGGCTAAGGCCTCTTTCACACTAGCGTTAGCACGGATCCGGCACCTAAAGGGTGCCAACGGATCCATGCTAACGCTACACATGTGTGGAGCCGGAGCAGCGCTCCGGCCCCACACATGACACACATTGAAACAAGACACAGACATACAAACATACATACATACTCCAGGGACGCCGGCAGAACGTCTTCAGCTGCGCGCAGGAGGCGCGTGAAGACATGCTGCCGGCGTCCCTGGAGTATGTGAGTATGTATGTATGTCTGTATGTTTGTATGTATGTCTGTATGTATATTTGTATGTATGTCTGTATGTATGTAGCAGGATCCGGAATGACCCCCCATTGGAAATCAATGGAGGACAGATCCGGATTACTGGTGTGTCCACACCAAACGGATCCGTCCCCATTGACTTGCATTGGGGGTCATTCCGGATCCGTCTTGGTGCGGATGCCTGGACCGGAGAGCAAACCGCAGCATGCTGCGGTTTGTTCTCCGGTCTGAAGACGGAATGGAATGCTTTCAGGAGCATTCCGTTGTCTTCAGTTCAGTTTTGTCCCCATTGACAATGAATGGGGACAAAACTGAAGCGTTTTATTCCGGTATTGAGCCCCTATGACGGAACTCAATACCGGAATTTTAAAACGCTAATGTGAAAGTAGCCTAAGATTGTTCGTTTACTTCTGCTGTAAAGTAACAATGTTATCTGTCAGTAACATAGTAGAATTAGGATAACTGTATGACAGCTGTATTGTTCTCTTGATAGACCTAGATAGAGATGCCCACAGAAGAGCGTTGCACTTATCAGTGTACTGTGCGATGCTCATCCCCCTTCCCTCTGTAATCGCAGTGAACAAGCTGACCATTAAAGTCAAGCGAGGCTGTTTGCTGGAAGGTAAAGAGGTTATCCCATAATTCATGTAAAAAATGAAAAACAGTCTATGACAACTTCTTTCTTAGTCCACGGTTACATTCAAGCTGTGAACTACGGCAGTCTGTTCTGGCAGTGGAATAGACTGCCGGAGCTCACTTAATCTGGCATAGCCGGATACCACTGTGTAATGAAGGATCCCCATTCAATATAATGGGATTCGGACGCTTTCCAGCATATATACCGGCATTCAGCTGGACAAAAATGCATGTAGTATCTTTTATCTGTCTGAAAGCTGGCCTATAGGCCGGATGCGGTGATTGAACAGAGCACAGATGTAAGCCCAGCCTAACAAAGCCAGAACCAGCCCCCCCTTCCCCAACCAATGCCAATTTCTTAACCTAACTACACAATGAAAGCGCTCATTGCCCATGGCCCTTCCGCTGCCCCCCTCTTGCCGCCTGAGGCGATCGCATCACCTGGCCTCATTGGTGGTGTACCCCTGGTAATTATATGCAGAAACAAAAGTATTCAGATTCAGGTACTGGTTTAAAAACTCATATTTTTTGTGAGACAATCCCTTTAAGGGAAAAGTAGAATACATGGAGTAACTCTTAAAAAATGTTATGGTGCCAGTAGTGATAGCAGTGTCCCCTTAAATGGAATATGTAAACAGTGTTCTCCCTATTCAAATGTTTGCATACACACATAGCTCTAGTTCATAGTATAATTTTGTTGACCCGAGGCTCTGTTTCTGAGTTATGATACTTTTCTTAATATGCAAATTAGGCCTTTAGTGCAATAAGGGCATCACCATTGCTCTTGTTGCGCTCAAGCTCTGCTCCTTTCTGTGGCCAGACCCTCCCTGGGTGCTTTATCACTGCCTGTCAATTAAAGCAGCTAGTGTGGGTCTGGCCATAGAAAGGAGTGGAGCTTGGGTACAACAGGAGCAATGGCGATGCCCTCATTGCACCAAATACCTCATTTGCATATTAAGAAAATGTATTCTAACTTAGTAACGGAGCCTCAGATCAACAAAAGAAAAACAGCATTTTAAATCGGGTGAACTGGAGCTATGTGTGTATGCAAACAGTTGGATAAGGAGGTCACTTGTGACAGATTTTCTTTAAAGGGGTATTCCGTTTACCATAAATATAACTTATGTTTTAGACTAATTCATCATCTATCATTACCTAATATAATGTAAATTTCACATATTTACCGTTCAGTAGTTATAAAAGTAGTTGTCTTCCTCTGCTACCCACTGTGTTCCTCATAAGTTCTGAGCCTTTGTCAGGTCAGGCATGCTCAGTGTGTTGCTATCAATTCTCTAGCTAAATGTCAGTGTGCTGCTGATTACTGCACTGGAATGTCAGGCAGCCAATCAGTAATCATCAACACTCATGAACAAGCAGAAACTCACAGCAGGAAAGCTAGGGATTGTGGGGATTGTAGTTTTGTGAGGGAAGATCAGGCGCCATGATACTATCAGTGTGCTGCAGGCTCACACAGGAGCTAGACAAATGGATTGCAGGTAACTTGAAGCTCTGGTTATATGTATAGGTGTTGGTTCTGGTTGGGTCACAGCTTGCAGCCTTAAGGCAGTTTTTCAAAAATTGAATTACTTTACCGGAATACCCCTTTAATGTCTCATATTATTTGGCTCATAGACATACATGAGGCCTCTGTACAATAGGTTTTTCCTCTCTCTTTGACTCATTTTCTAAAACTACAGAAGAAAGGTTCATTTCCTAACATTACTGTGATTAAATACTTCCTGGAAAATAAGCAGAACCTGTGGTTGATGAGAATCGGGAAGAGCATACTCATCTCTTTCCCTCCAAGTTTAGATAATCGTCTGCAATATCTACTTAAAGTTCAAAGTACAGATTTATTCCACAGAAACTTTTCTGAAAAGTCCCAGTTAATAATATATGAAGGATGGGAGGTCTACTACATGGCTGCCAGGGGACTTACCTATAGGTTTTTGCTGCTGATTAGTACATTTTGGGCTGAGGACAGCAGTCAGTAATATGTGAATGGGATCAGAACCACAACTGTTATATAATGTAGCAGTGCACCTCTGCCGGCAGCTTGTGCGACCAGTTATGATCATAACATCACAGCAGGCAACTTTCAGAAAATATCAAGAAATAGCTTATCCAGCAATGCACAAGGCACTGATCAAACCTTTAGGGCAATTATTTGTTACATTTCACAATAACCAAACTGCAGTAATTACTATGTAACATTCCAGCCGTAAACAAGGCGCAGATCATAATCATAGCTGTCATTCCTTCCAGTACTCTGCGGTGAGGTAGCTGCTTCTGCTCTGTGTGCAGCCAGTCTCATGTATGACAAGATGGTGATCATGTGACAATCCAAACACAAAGGAGTGACTACTACACTGTCAACATTCACAGCACTCAATGACAGTAAGGAGCCGAACAAGGCGTTGCTTTCCTCAGGTATGATTTCAGGATGTCCTGCATTCACTTTGCTGAAAACAGGACATTAAACGGGTTCCATGGGCTTCATCTAAATTCTGTGTATAAGCTAACCTGTGGAAGAACGTTTCAGCAGTACTCCCATCGCGCCACCAATTGCGCAATCTCAGCTGTGATCTAGAGCCCTCACATCCAGCTGAACAGGAAGACACGGGAGCAGTGGTGTACATACAGACAGTAAGGGCCCCATAGCAAGGATTAAACCAGGCCCCCCTGGTTTCAATTACCCTTGGGCCATTTTTTCCACTGCCTCATTTGCTAAAAGTTGTTCCTTTAGAGGGTGGAGTCCTGACCAAGTTTTCACCCCCAGTAGAAGAGGAGATAATCCCAACTAAGACTGGACCCCCTCTTGTCCTGGGCCCCATAGCAGTCGCATAGTCTGCCGTGATGGTAGTTACGCCCCTGCACGGGAGTACATCTGGTCGAGACTTCAGCGTAAGAGCCAACAACCACTGGAGTGGTCAAGTGATCACAGCAGAGATTGCGGAATCGGCAGTGTGATGGAAAGGTAAGTACTGATAAAACTCTCTTCCACAGAATTTAGGTAAAGTCCAGAAAACCCCTATAAGATTCTATTACAGATTTAGGTTATAAAGGACTACTGTCTTTCTTTCAAGCAACACCAATAAATCTCAACACTGACCAAACGTAATAATAATGTACAAATTTTATTAGAACAAAATAAATCCCCGGAAGAAGCCTGAGTGGCGAAACGGCGTTGGGTCTGTGGCGTGGTGTGTGACTCTCTCCCTCCTTCTGCGACACCTTTGCTTGGTAATTCCTCCTTTTTTTTCTCTTTGACTGTGTGATGCACTTTTTGTTGTGTTAATTCAATTCTGGGTTATGCCAGTTTTTGCTTTTACACATGGTCATTTTTCTTTCTTTTCTTTACGTGTGTCTTTGATGGAGGTTGGTGGTCACACACCATGTCCCTGCTTTTCTCATATGATCTCCTTGCTGCTACTATTTCTCTGCCTCTGATTTGTCTGTATATGTTATTTATTTTGTTCTAATAAAATTTGTACATTATTATTACGTTTGGTCAGTGTTGAGATTTATTGGTGTTGCTATTTATGTGGATTAATATACCTGCGGCCGATTCTTTTCGGCCACTGCAGATGAATTTTGGTGGTTACTTGTCTTTCTTTCAAGCAAAAGTATCTCCTACCTGAGCTTTAAAGGGGTTGTGTCATCTCAGACAATGGGGGTATATCGCAAGGATATGCCACCAATGTCTGATAGGTGTGGGTCCCACCTCTGGGACCCGCAGTTATCTCTAGAAAGGAGCCTGCAAAGTGAAGGAGGTGGTCCGCAAATGCATGGCCGCCCTTCATTCATTCCTATGATGGTGCTTAAAATAGCCAAGCATTGCTATTTTCGGAGGTCCATGGGAATAAATGAGATACGTACTGTGCAAACATGGCCACCACTCCATTCACTTCTAAGGGGCAGACAGAGATAGTCATGCTCAGCTATTTTCAGCACTCGTATAGAAATTAATGGAGGGCGGCCATGCGGCCCGCTCTCCTTTTTGCAGGCTCTGTTCTAGAGACAGATATCCTAGCGATATGCCACCAATGTTTGGCATGACACAACCCCTTTAATGGCATTTTACACAGGGTGATGATCACCTGAACAAATCGATCATAAAAACAATTGTACCCAATATTTGCCCGTGATGATCATTTATTCACTTTTTTCCTTGATTACTAATTTGTTGACCTATGGCCTTTTTATGCAGGCATAGAAATCATCAAATGTTGCCAGCACATTGCCTCATGTAAGCAGGAATGCACTACTGACAATGAAACAGTATGTGCCTGAACAATCACACTAATATTCGGTCCTCCAATGAAACAATATGTGGTTGAAGAATCACACTAATATTCAGTCCTCCAATGAAACAGTATGTGCCTGAACAATCACACTAATATTTGGTCCTGTAATGAAACAGTATATGCTTAAACAGTCACACTAATAATCATTGTCGGACCATATAGTAGTGTGATTGTTCAGGCACATACTGTTTCATTGCAGGACCAAATATTAGTGTGATTGTTCAGGCACATACTGTTTCATCGTCGGACCATATAGTAGTGTGAAACAGTATGTGCCTGAACAATCACACTAATATTTAGTCCTGCAATTAAACAGTATGTGACTAAACAATCACACTAATATTTGGTCACATACAGTACCAATGATTGCACCATCATCTTGTGCTCATTTAGATGGAGCAATCATCAATACTCTCTCTCAGCCTCTCCATACACATGCAGACTTGGCAGAACATAAATGTATTGTGAACAGGGACAGGGAAGAAAGCCAATGCCGGACACCTCTGACAGTGGCTTTTCTCAAAATGATCCGGTATAATGGATATACATCTGCCCCATCCTTATCTCCATTGACATCAGCTCCACAGGAAGGGTTGAGAGTCAGGAAGCCCCCATACATATTAGATGGTCAGCTGAAGTTTACCTAATGTGTGTGGCTGTCTCATCATTTGTTGGCAGCACGTCCCTTGTGTTAACAAGGCATGTACTGCTGCCAATATTAATAATGGAATGACAATTCCATTGAGTGGACGATTGTTCACATAAAACCCTGTCATAATTACTACATATAAATGTAGTAGACTAGCGTAGATGTTATATCATCGATCGGCGCTCATTGTGGGCAATTTATCTGCCTGATTAAAAAGATATTTACATATGACCGGTCAATGTGATGATTGGCCTAATTGGACTGTGTGACCCAGTTCTTATAAACTAACATTTAAATGTATTTCATCCTAAAGATAAAAAATGTATCACTGTGCAACAAACTGTGTACAGACCGAGAGACAGACCAGCCGACAGAGACCGTCTGAGAGACCTACAGGCCAGTAGAGAGACCGACAGACAGGAAATTTGCTGTTTTCTTTTACCTCAGCATTAAGCAAAACCTGCCTTCCTTCTTCAGACTCTATAGGACACTACAATAAGGAACACTTACCAAGTAACCCACACTGGGCTGGCTTCCATCTTCCTGTCAGGGTTGCCAACCAGAAATGTTCTCTTTTCTGGTCAACTTATACCAAAATCACAGGCAGACGATATTTTTACGGACAAAATGGAAAACCATACATTCTACATGTCTATAGCTCAATATACTGATAATAATTCCTCACCAGCATTTACTGGGAGCTATAAAATGATGAGAATTGCCACCAAATTAATCTATTCTAGAACCACCAACCTCAAAAAATCATGGACACAAGTTGCCTATTTTTACGGACTGTCCAGAAATGTCTGGACGGTTGGAAACCCTGCTTGCTGTTTTTGAAACCTACAACCAGAAGTGGTAACATCTCCTAAGTATGGCAGCACCAGCCCTTCTCCTCAAAATAAGTGACAACCCTGGTGCCCTCATAAGTCATGGAGCTGCCATACTGTACCCTAGTAAGAAGCAGTTACATTTTCAATTAGGCACCTGAAATTCAATGTTGTTACTGAAATTTCCCTTTAAAATACCATGCAGGGTTGCCAACCGTCCAGAAATTCCTGGACAGTCCGTAAAAATAGGGGACTTTTTTGCAGTGTCCGTGACAAAAAATTAGTTGTGTCCGTAATTTGTTTGGAGGGTGTTGATACTTGAGCAGGTCACTTTTATTGTAATTCTCTGCATTTTACACTTCACAGGAAACTCTGGTAATGTGTTCAGTGTTAGTATCTGATGTGTAGACATGCATTACTTATAATCTTTATAGTTCATTATAGTTTTCCAATTTGTCCATAAAAAATGTTGACTGTCTGTGATTTTTGGATAAATTGTCCAGAAAAAATAAAAATTTAGGTTGGCAACCCGGATACCATGTCAGGAAGACTGGTTTACATTAGTAGTTATTAGTATTGTGTTTTCACATAAAACACACTAGTGACCTATTACTGAGGAAATTCATTGCTGGGGGCTTTTATAGGGGAATAAAGACGCACCTTGGACAAATCAATTTAACAAATAATGGCCAGCACAACAAAGACACAGCAGGGAAGGCTATACTGAGACTAGTGAGGAGACAGGCCTGTTATCATCAGAGCAGACAGTATGGCCACTGGGTGTAATACTCTGGTATCATTACTGCCCTTCCCTGTAAACACATCCATCCACATCTATCTATCCATCTATGGATAATTCTGGAGCAGGTGTGGGGGGACAGGTGTGGGGCCAAGGAGCAGTACTTACCTGCCAGCCCCCCTCCTCCTCTGGTCCCATGCCCCTTCCTCCTCTGCAGTATGAAGTAAGGATTAGCCCTCTCGGTGATCCACAGGGCGTTTGCCAGCAGCACTTCCTCCGGATTAACCCACATGGTCCGGGACAGAGAGGGCAGCGGTGGGGTCTCCTGGGGTCTGGTCGGGTGATCTATGGTAAGGGGCCCCTGAGCGGCATCCTGGGGCCCAGCAGTGCAATGTCCTTCTCAGCTGTCAGGAGATCGCGCTCTTCTGGGCGGCTAGCACATGCAGACAGCAGGGTGGAGAAGACTATGGGCAGGGAGACGCGTCCAGGTGCAGGGCGCTGGAGGAGGGGTCTCTGTCCATGGTACTGCACAGTGTGGAGCCAGCCGGAGCCATGCAACTCCACTAGGCACTGGCAGCAGTGTAATCATGACAGGGATGAGGGGAGGAGACGCCAGCAGATACTGGGAGGCCGAGCCCAGGGCAGTGACATCACAGCCACAGGAGAGCGAAGGCCAGCATCATCATCAGCATCATAGCCCCAGGTTATACCTGCACAGCCCTGATCCCCTTCTTATACACCATGTACAGAGCTGATCACCCCCTGATCCCCTCCTTATACACCATGTGCAGAGCTGATCACCCCCTGATCCCCTCCTTATACACCATGTACAGAGCTGATCACCCCGATCCCCTCCTTATAAACCATGTGCAGAGCTGTTCACCCTCTGATCCCCATCTTATATACCATGTACAGAGCTGATCACCCCTCCTTATACACCATGTACAGAGCTGATCACCCTGATCCCCTCCTTATACACCATGTACAGAGCTGATCACCCCGATCCCCACCTTATACACCATGTGCAGAGCTCATCAGCCCCTGATCCCCTCCTTATACACCATGTGCAGAGCTGATCACCCCATGATCCCCTCCTTATACACCATGTACAGAGCTGATCACCCCGATCCCCTCCTTATAAACCATGTGCAGAGCTGTTCACCCTCTGTTACCCATCTTATACACCATGTACACAACTGATCACCACTGATCCCCTCCTTATACAACATGTACAGATCTGATCACCCCCTGATCCCCTCCTTATACACCATGTACAGAGCTGATCACCCCCTGATCCCCTCCTTATACACCATGTGCAGAGCTGATCACCCCCTGATCACCTCCTTATACACCATGTACAGAGCTGATCACCCCCTGATCCCCTCCTTATACACCATGTGCAGAGCTGATCACCCCCTGATCCCCTCCTTATACACCATGTGCAGAGCTGATCACCCCTGATCCCCTCCTTATACACCATGTACAAAGCTGATCCCCTCCTGATCCCCTCCTAATATACACCATGTACAGCCCTGATCCCCATCCTTATACACCATGTACAGAGCTGATCACACCTGATCCCCTCCTTATACACCATGTACAGAGCTGATCATCCCCTGATCTCCATCTTATACTCCATGTGCAGAGCGGATCCCTTCCTTATAGACCATGTACAAAGCTGATAACCCCCTGATCCCCTCCTTATACACCATGCACAGAGCTGATCACCCCCTGATCTCCATCTTATACACCATGTGCAGAGCTGATCACCCCTTGATCCCATCTTTATACACAATGTATCTGCACAGCACTGTCACCCCTTATCTCCTCCTCATGCACTCCTGATCCCATCTTTATACAAAACTAGCTGAAGGACCCGGCTTTGCCCGGGTATATTTCATCTATTTCATTTAATGTTTGTGTGTGTGTGTCGTTAAAAGATATCGAGAGTGACCTCTACAGTGCCCGCCCCTTTAATAGTGACCTCCACAGCAGCCCGCCCCTTAACAGAAACATCCACAGCGCCCTCCTCTTTAACTGTGACCTTCACAGCAGCTAGGGTGGCCACTGTCTTCACCCCAGAAAGCCGGACCTCACCGGCCATTCCCCCAAATGTGAAGCAGCGCCCCCGGTCCCCATGAAGCCACACCACTAAACATGAGGCCACGCCCCCTGGCTCCATGAAGACACGGAGGAGAAGCTGTCTGAGTGTGAGCTACTGAAAGGGTGGACATCCTTAAGTCCGTCCAGGCACTGCGCCGGACGGAGAACAGGGAGCCAGAAAACTGGACTGTCCAGCCTAAAGCCGGACATCTGGCCACCCTAACATCAGCCTGCCCCTAGGGTGGCCAGAGGTCCGGTTTTAGGCTGGACAGTCTGGCTTTCAGACTCCCTGTCCACCGTCGCAGGGCTTGGACAGACACAGGGATGTCCACCCTTTCAGTAGCTCACAGTAGTCTTCATGGAACCAGTGGGCGTGGCCTCATAGGGACCGGTGGCACGGCTTCACGTTGGGGGGAAGCTGGACAGTCCGGCTTTTAGACTCCCTGTCCTCCGTCCGTCGCAGGGCCTGGATGGACACACGGATGTCCTTTTCAACAGCTCACTCTCAGACAGCAGCACTGTGCAGTCTGAGCATGAGCTGCAGGGAGAAAGTCAACCTCCTTCCCACCCCTGCACCTGACAGAAGGTGATTTTTTTACCTTCATTTTTGTAATCCCTGTTGGCTGCGGAGTGAGGGGGCGTGGCCTGACCGGGTCAGGGGCGTGACTTAGTGGGACCTGGAGGTGGGGCTTTTAAGTCTTACTTTTGAGGGTGGCCTGAATTACAGGTTGATGCCATAGTAATATAGGAGGAAACACAGTGGGTAGAAGTAGAAGAAAACATATTTTATTATTACTGAACGGTAAGTAAAAAGACTAAAATTACTCTTACCGGTAATTGTTTTTTCCAGTAGCCTCCACAACGGCACAGAAGGAGGAGGATATCCCTGCCCAGGGACAGGAAACAATCATGGAGAGAAATGTTTAAAAGGCCCCTCCTCCTCCTCTCTCCAGTTGGTACCCGAGGAATGGTGCTTATAGGAGACAAAAACCGGTTAACATAGGCAAAAAACATCCTATTACTAATTCATAGGATAAACAGGTAGACTAACTAGTCCAACGAAAAGGACCTTACGTCAGGTTAAAGCAAAAGATAATCAAAGTTTTTTTGTTTTTTTTTTGGGGGGGGGAAATATAGGTGCCGTTGTGGAGGCTACTGGAAAAAACAATTACCGGTAAGAGTAATTTTAGTCTTTTCCATGTCGCCTCCCCAACGGCACAGAAGGAGGATTTACCAAAGAAACTAATTAGGGGGGGACAGAAGCAGAAAGAACCTTCCGACCGAAGGATAATTCTGATTGTCCTACATCTAACTTGTAATGACGGAAGAAGGTCATAGGGTTCTTCCAGGTTGCGGCCCTACAGATCTGATCTACTGACGCAGAAGCTCTCTCTGCCCAGGAAGTAGCAACCGCCCTCATAGAATGTGCCTTTAACCCTTTCACGACCGGAGGTTTTTTCGGTATTGCGTTTTCGTTTTTTGCTCCTTGCCTTCATACAGCCATAACTTTTTTATTTTTCTGCTCACATAGTTGTATGAGGGCTTGTTTTTTGCGGGACAAGTTGTACTTTCAAATGCCACCATTTATTATTGGATATGTTGTAGTGGGAAGCAGGAAAAAAATTCCAAATCGGGTGAAATTGCAAAAAAAACACTATTCCACTACAGTTTTCCGGGTTTTTAATTTACGGCGTTCGCTGTTCATTAAAACTGACCAGTTACTTTCATTCTACAGGTCAGTACGAATCCAGCGGTACCTAACATGTTTAGTTTTTCTTGTGTTTTGATAGTGATAAAAAAATGATAAAGTTGGTTGTTTTTTTTTTTTTTTTTGGTCATCATATCTTGACCCCGATAACTTTTTGGCATTTATGTGTACGGAGCTGTATGGGGGCTCATTTTTTGCGGGGCGATCTGAAGTTTTTATTGATACCATTCTGGGGTGTGTCTGACTTTTTGATCGCTTTTTATTTAATTTTTTTTAGAAAAAAAAAGTGACAAAAAACGTCAAATCGCCATTTGGACGCTTTTTTCCGCCACACAATTTGCCGTATTGGAATTTTTTTTTTTTAGTTTAAAAGTATGGGCGTTTTTGGTCACGGTGATACCCATGATGTCTATATTTATTGTTATTTAGGTATTTATTTTTTAATTATACGGAAAGGGGGGTGATTTAAACTTTTATATTTTTTTTATTTTTTAACATTTTTTTTAAATTTTTTTTTAATTATTTGAAAGCTCAAATATAAGCTAATATATTGTACTTTTAATTTTTTTCACTATGAGCAATCTCTGATTTTTATCTTGAATTAAAACTCATGATTGCTCATTTCTTATCCTGGCCTGCCATCTAGTGGCCAGAATAAGAATTGCACTTTGAAAGCTGTAATCCTCACCAGCGAGGATTACAGCTTTCATAACGTGTACAGACGGCCCGATTGGCCAATCGGGTCGTCTGTACATCACCCGGAAGCAAACTGCTTCCGGGTACAGACGCCACCGGAAGCCATGAGAGGGGCCCAGAAGAAAAGAGAGGCCCATCGGAAGACGCCGCCGATGGCTGTAAGTAGCCGCAAGTCTCTGCTGTTAGAAACAGCAGAGACTTGCCGGCCATGACGCCCGCCGCACCCGCGAGCGGGCGTCATGTCCCCGCACCGCCCGAGCGCCGTACATGTACGGCGCCGGTCGGGAAGGGGTTAAATCCCCCGGGGGAGATAAGCCTCTTTCTGCATAGCATAAGGAGATAGCTGTCTTAATCCATCTGGCTATAGAGACCTTGCTAGCCTTGGCCCCCTTGTTCTTACCCTGGAACTGGACTAAAAGACTATCAGAAGATCTAAAAGAACTGGTGGCCTCCAGGTAGGCCAACAGACACCTCCTTACATCCAGATGACTGAACTCCCTCTCCTTTTCTGTAGAGGGATTCTGGCAAAAAGAAGGTAGAGTCACGACCTGCCGGCGATGGAATGATGTGGCCACTTTTGGAAGGAAGACTGGGTTGTGTTTTAGAATAATGCGATCATCCAAGACTTCCATATAAGGGGCTTTGCAGGAAAAGGCTTGTATTTCTCAGACTCTTCTTGCTGTAGTTATCGCCAGAAGAAAAGCCGTCTTAAGGGTTATAAGCTTGATAGAAATAGTGTTTAAGGGTTCGAAGGGCACTCCCGATAGGACTGAAAGGACTAATGACAGGTCCCAAGGCGGCACCGTAGAATGTACAAAAGGCCTTATTCTTTCCGAAGCTCGCAGGAACCTTTTTACGTAGGAGTCATCCGCCAACTTCCTATCCAGAAAGACACAGAGCAGAAACCTGTACTTTTAGGGTGTTGGTTTTTAGCCCTTTATCCAGCCCTCTTTGAAGGAAGTCCAAAACATCAGAGGTACTGGCTGAGTAAGCTGGAGTTCCCTTTGGACCTAAGAATTGTAGAAAGGCCTTCCACATTCTAGCGTATATTTTCGATGTAACCTGCTTCCTGCTGGCTAAGAGGGTGGAAATTACGGAGTCCGAGAAGCCTTTTTCTCTTAAGGTCTGTCTTTCACATACCACGCCGTCAAACTCAGAAATGAGAGATCCTTGTAAAACACCGGACCCTGGGAGAGAAGATCCGGAGTCATTGGAAGTCTGAGGTACTCCCCCGCTGATAAATTCAGAAGCAGCGGGAACCAGCTTCTCTTCGGCCAAAATGGGGTTAATAGGATAACTGAGGCCTTCTCTTCCTGTACTTTTTGAATGACTTTCGGAATTAGGGGAATTGGAGGAAAGGCATATAATAGGCCTGTGGACCAATCCTGAGAAAAGGCATCCACGCCGAGTGGATGGTCTGCTTGGTTCAGAGAGTAGAATTGATAGACTTGACGATTCGCCCTGGTGGCAAAGAGGTCTATATCTGGGCATCCCCACTTCTTTACCAATAACTGAAAGACTCCTGTCTCTAGTCTCCATTCCCCTTCCTTCAACGTCACTCTGCTCAGATAGTCTGCTGTGATATTCTCTGTCCCCTTCAGGTGGACCGCTTTGATGGAGAGTATATTCTCTTCTGCCCAAGAAAATATTTGAGAAGCGATCCTGCTCAGTGGTAAGCACCTGGTTCCGCCTTGCTTGTTGACGTAGGCTACAACTGTGGAGTTGTCCGATAAGACCTTCACATGCCGGGAGACTAACTCCTGTTTGAGAGTTTGAAGCGCATACCACACTGCCAGTAACTCTTTGTGGTTTGAAGACTTTCCCTTCAACGAATCGTCCCAAAGACCCTGAATGAAAGTCTTCTCCGTATGGGCTCCCCACCCAGTCTCGCTGGCATCTGTGGTGACTATAATCTGGGGACTTGGCCTCCAAGGAACTCCTTTCTGAAGATTTTCCTCCCTCTGCCACCAATTCAAAGACCTTCTTACCGGTAGAGTCAACTGAATTCTCCTGTCCAGGGAACCCTGGCTCTTGTCCCATCTGGATAGGAGAAAGGACTGAAGGGGACGAGAGTGGGCTTGTGCCCAACTTACCGCCGGAATCATAGACGTCATCCAACCCAACACCGACATAATTTGCCTGATCGTGCTGGAAGATCTTCGGGACACCGACTGGAATCTTGATGGAAAGATCGCCAGCTTCTCTGTAGGAAGAAAGGAGAACATTCTTACCGAGTCCAATAGAATCCCTAGAAAACACTTCCTTTGTTCTGGAAGAAGATCTGACTTCTCCAGGTTTATCTTCCATCCTAATCGGCGAAACTCTGAGATGACAAACTTCAGATCTTCCGACAATTTTTCTGGCATCTGGGCTATTACAAGAAAATCGTCCAAGTACGGTATGATTAGGATTGAATGAAGATGGAAGTGAGCGACTACTTCCAGCATGATCTTTGTGAAGATCCTTGGTGCTGCACATAGACCAAAGGGGAGGGCTCTGAACTGAAGATGACGGAGCCCCTGACTGTCACTGCTATCCTGAGATATTTCTGGTACTGCTGATGGATGGGTATATGATAATATGCATCTTCTAAATCTAACGTCGCCATGTAGGAGCCGTGTGTTACTAATTTGGTGGCTGACGAGACTGTCTCCATCTTGAATCTCTTGTATTTCTGAAAAACGTTCAGGTTTCTCAGATTGATGATAGTCCGATAGGAACCGTTTGGTTTCTGAATTAGAAATATTGGGGAGTAAAAGCCCTGGCCCTCCTGGGAGGAAGGAACAGGGACGAGAACTCTCTTCTGGATCAGAAGCTCTATTTCTTTTTCCACAATGGCTTGTTTTTCGCCCCGAAAGGGCTTTGTTAGACAGAAAGACGTTTTTGGGTAATCGTGAAACTCTAGACGGTATCCCAGTAAGATCGTCTCTAACACCCAGGCAGACTTTGATATTTTTTACCACTCTGGGTGAAACTGGGACAACCTTCCCCCCACTGGAAGGTTGGCGTCATTGGGTGGAGGGCTTTGAAGAGGTATTCCTGGAGAGGAAGATATTTTTCCCTCTTCCTCTAAAGGACTGGGACCTTGAGGAGGACTGAAAGGACTGGTCTTTTCTGCCACCCGGACGAAATCCCTTTTGACTTCTCGCATCCCTTCTTTGGTTAAAGAACCTAGCATCTACCGGGAACCTCTTTTTTCGCTCTGAGGCTTTTTCTAGAACATCATCTAGGCTGGAGCCGAACAGCCTGTCTCCCTCACACGGCACAGCAACTAACTTGTTCTTGGATCCAGTGTCTCCCGACCAAGCTCTCAGCCAGGTGCATCTCCTGGCTGAGTTTGATAGGGCTGCAGCTCTGGCTGAAAATTTAACAATATCAGCGGAAGCATCCGCCATATAGGTGGTGGCTTTTTTTAGCAGCGGAAGGGAAGCTAGAATCTCCTCTCTAGGAGTGCCGGCTACTAAATGATGCTCTAGCTCCTCCACCCATAATGTCATAGACCTGGCAGTACAGGTGGAAGCGATGCCTGGTCTTAACAAGGCCGTAGAGGTCTCCCAAGATCTTTTAAGGAGGGACTCAGCCTTTTTATCTAAAGGGTCTTTTAAAAGACCTGCATCTTCAAAAGGCAGTGAGGCTCTTTTTGACATCCCTGCCACCGGGGCATCGACCCTAGGAATCTTGTCCCATAAAACCGCATCTTCCTCAGAAAATGGATATTTCCTTTTAAAAGAATCTGTTACTGGAGCCCTTTTTTCCAGGTCCTTCCATTCTCTTTTAATGAGTTTTACTAGGTTCTCATGGACCGGAAAAAACCCTCTCTTCTTTTCTCCCAAGCCCTGAAACATTCTATCTGACACAGATAAAGTTTCTTTAGGATCCTGAAGCCCCATAGTGGCTCTTACAGCCCTTAGGATCTCATCAGTGTCATCCAGTGGACAAAGGGGCTGTCCTGAAGTGTCTTCAATCTCAGACGCTTCTGCTTCTGAGTTGCTCAGATCTTCCAAGGGCTGACTAGGTCCAGCTACTGCAGTATCTGCTAAGGGGGATACTTCAGACGCTGAGGTAGATGGTAACGGTCTGACGGATTTACTTAAGGCCGAGCTGACTTCCTCTTTAATCATATTCTTTAGATTAGAGATAAAGGAGGGAGATTCCTCTGATACCACCTGCTGTATACATTTGGTACATAAGGGCTTCTTGTGGGAAGACGATAAAGATTTTCGGCACATGCCACATCTTTTAGACTGAACCTTTTGAGCCTCCTAACGAAAAAACATAACACAAATACTAGTTGAGGGAAAATAATAAATAACATTTCCATGAAAAAAATTCCCCCAGAGGAGGGACCGACCTGGGCAGGGGCTTCCTGAGGCTCAGCGGGCCTTCTGGGCTCAGATTCCGACATAGTAGTGAAGACAGAGTAACACCAAGCAGAGGAGATACTCACAAACACGAGTGCTTCCTAGGAACCACAATCCATTTTGAATCTGGCGCCCTTTTCAAGAGATTTCCGGGTCTGTGACGTCATCACGCCTCCCATGACCTACTGCGCATGCGCGCGCACGGGAGGCGCCGGCCCCGGAAGTCTTCGTGGAACGCATCGGCCCTGATGCGTTCCACCGCCCGCTCCAGTTACTCCTGCAGAGTAGAGCCACCGCAAGACCCCGAGGGGTGTTCGCACTGCCCAGGCTGCCTTCCAAGGAAGGACTTACGGCCAGGAGACAGGTGAAGCCGCGGCCTCAACTACCTGCTCCCTGCATAGGCCCTCCGGACGTACCGGGAATCTCTAGGCCTATGCGAAGGTAAGCTCCCCACGCCGGGAAGGAGCCTCTCCATGCATCCAAGGGACAGGAAACAACTGGAGAGAGGAGGAGGAGGGGCCTTTTAAACATTTCTCTCCATGATTGTTTCCTGTCCCTGGGCAGGGATATCCTCCTCCTTCTGTGCCGTTGGGGAGGCGACATGGAAAAAAGTATATTTATGGTAACTGGAATACCTCTTTAACAGTGTCATCCACAGCGCTCTGCCCCTTTAAAGCAGACCTACAGCAGTGACTGTGGCTGTGTTGTTATGGAAACCTGTTGTGTGTGGAGACTAACTGCCTGTGAGCTTCTATTGGCTGATAAGGGTCATGTGACCATGCTTCTATTGGCAAATGCATTTTTTGGGAATATCTCAGGAACGGTACGTCCTAGAGAGCTGAGACCCTTTCTAAAACCTTCCCGGACACCTGTCGTACATGTGTAGCAAATTCGTGATTGTAGCTGCAACGGTGCGGATTCCTTTAGTGGACATACACACACACACACACACACACACACACACTCAGCTTTATATATTAGATATACATAATGCAGCACTGAATTTCATCTGTATTATACACTCACCGGCCACTTTATTAGGTACACCATGCTAGTAACGGGTTGGACCCCCTTTTGCCTTCAGAACTGCCTCAATTCTTCGTGGCATAGATTCAACAAGGTGCTGGAAGCATTCCTCAGAGATTTTGGTCCATATTGACATGATGGCATCACACAGTTGCCGCAGATTTGTCGGCTGCACATCCATGATGCGAATCTCTTGTTCCACCACATCCCAAAGATGCTCTATTGGATTGAGATCTGGTGACTGTGGAGGCCATTTGAGTACAGTGAACTCATTGTCATGTTCAAGAAACCAGTCTGAGATGATTCCAGCTTTATGACATGGCGCATTATCCTGCTGAAAGTAGCCATCAGATGTTGGGTACATTGTGGTCATAAAGGGATGGACATGGTCAGCAACAATACTCAGGTAGGCTGTGGCGTTGCAACGATGCTCAATTGGTACCAAGGGGCCCAAAGAGTGCCAAGAAAATATTCCCCACACCATGACACCACCACCACCAGCTTGAACCGTTGATACAAGGCAGGATGGATCCATGCTTTCATGTTGTTGAGGCCAAATTCTGACCCTACCATCCGAATGTCGCAGCAGAAATCGAGACTCATCAGACCAGGCAACGTTTTTCCAATCTTCTACTGTCCAATTTCGATGAGCTTGTGCAAATTGTAGCCTCAGTTTCCTGTTCTTAACTGAAAGGAGTGGCACCCGGTGTGGTCTTCTGCTGCTGTAGCCCATCTGCCTCAAAGTTCGACGTACTGTGCGTTCAGAGATGCTCTTCTGCCTACCTTGGTTGTAACAGGTGGCATTTTGAGTCACTGTTGCCTTTCTATCAGCTCGAACCAGTCTGCCCATTCTCCTCTGACCTCTGGCATCAACAAGGCATTTCCGCCCACAGAACTGCCGCTCACTGGATGTTTTTTCTTTTTCGGACCATTCTCTGTAAACCCTAGAGATGGTTGTGCGTGAAAATCCCAGTAGATCAGCAGTTTCTGAAATACTCACACCAGCCCTTCTGGCACCAACAACCATGCCACGTTCAAAGGCACTCAAATCACCTTTCTTCCCCATACTGATGCTCGGTTTGAACTGCAGGAGATTGTCTTGACCATGTCTACATGCCTAAATGCACTGAGTTGCCGCCATGTGATTGGCTGATTAGAAATTAAGTGTTAACGAGCAGTTGGACAGGTGTACCTAATAAAGTGGCCGGTGAGTGTATGTTGGTATGTAACATTCATTTGGGACTCCTCCATTCTACCTTGTGCAAACTATAAATGTGTAGCACTGGCTGAGGCCGCCACTGATCATTTTGTAGAAAGTATACATGTGGGACACCTCTGATTTGACATTTTTCTCATTTGAAAGGTTTCTTTGAAAATTGGAAATTAATAAAAGCAGAAGATACAGAGCATGGCATGGCTGGTATATAGATAACACTGTGCACTACTGTCCAGAAAACAAAATCAGGAAGGAAACACTTCCTCATTTGTCTCCAGCCTCTCAGATAGAACATACTATGTTGGGATCACTCACATGGAAGATATTACAAGAATCATATCTGCAGCAATCTGAAAAATCCATTTTCTGAGGTGCTGGCTGGTGACATTGTACAGTACCTGCCCAAAAAAACGTCAGATTTGTGACTCATTTGTAAAGTATTTAGTTCTGGAATGTGGTAGAGCATGTGAGCCGTGTATGACAACATACTGTACATGCGTGCATTGTACTATGCGGCCAGAATCAGAGAGGGCTTTTTTAGCGTTTTAAATGCATTTCAACAAAATTGTGTTTTCCATGGTGTTTTTTGACAGGTATTTTTAGTTCTTTTTTGGAAACACTATGATGAAAAACACAAAAGAGCCACCACAGAGGATGCTGTGTTTTATACCCATAGACTATGACTACAGACTCCAAAAACGTGGAAAACAAATTTGTTATGTATAGACACCTTCATAATTTTTTATAGACTACTAGCATGCTATAATTAAGGATTACAAATGCTGTTTATGTGGGAAACATGTAAGTGGTTTATGTACTGCTGTTTTTTCCCTGTTGCTCTAGATTTTTAGATTTGAATCAATGAAGATTAGAGGAATTCCTTTTGCTGGAGAGCTGGATCATTTTCTGTTTATCCAGACTGCTAGCAAATATGTGCTGGCAACAATTTATCCCCCAAAAAACAAATGCTTTTGGAGCTTCTTTAGACACAATTTTTTCCAGCATATTTTATTCCATTTTTTGCAAGTGCTTTTGGTTTCCATGCTGTTTCCTTTAGGCTACTTTCACACGAACGTTGTGTTTTGCGGTCCACAAATTTTGGATCCGCAAAAAAACGGATGACATCCGTATGGCATCGGTTTTTTTTGCGGTCCATTGTAACAATGCCTATCCTTGTCCTCAAAACGGACAAGAATAGGACATGTTCTATTTTTTTTTGCGGGCTACGGAACGGACATACGGATGCGGACAGCACACAGTGTGCTGTCAGTATTTTTCTGCCAAAAATGCGGATCGGAGCCCACAAAAATACTGTTGTGTAAAAGAGGCCTAATGCTAAGAAAACGCCAGCGTGTGTGAAAGGGCATTAAAGGGGTTGTCTCACCTCAGGCATTGGGGACATATTGCTCAGCTATTTTCGGCAGTCCCTTTGATATGAATGGGAGGCGCACTGCGCAAGCACGGCCACCACTCCATTCACTTCTTTGGGGCTGAAGGAAATAGCCAAGTGGGTGCTCAGGTATATTCGGCGGTCCCATAGGAATGAATGGAGGGCTGCCGCACATGCGTGATGTGCCCTCCTTCACTTTGCAGGCTCTATTCTAAAGATAGGTGTACCAATGGGGGCAGCACATGGAGTTTGAATGTTCTCCCTGTATTTACGTGGGTCTCCTCTGGTTGCTCCGGATTCTTCTTACACTCCAAAGACATACAGATAGGGAACTTAGATTGTGAGCTCCATTGGGGACAGTGTGGTGCTAATGTCTGTAATGCACTGAGGAATATGTCAGATTGTGCTGTGTAAAAAAGAACCTGCTGCCCATGAACAATGATTTTCTATGCGGTCAAGCAATTGCTGTTGCGATTGCTTGTCCACATACAGCAGAGGTGATTGCTGCATGTAAATGTAGCTCTCATTTCTGCTGAGGATCTGGAAATTATCAGGAACGTTTGGTTCGTTCTGATAATTGCCTGAAACATCAGTCAGTGTAAAAGGACCTTTACATGGATGATCCCTTGGTATGTGAATATGTGGAAAATAAGTTTAAATGAGTGACCCAATGAGATCACTTGAATCACTATATTACCAGATGGTGCGTAAACAAAAATTTAAAAAAACCCATCATTTTAAGAGTGTTACCCAGGACTTTTGGCATTATTTTGCTATGAAAATGACAGCACGAGGGAGGATTTACATCACTGAATATCCCACTTACACAAATAGGAGGTGGATGTACATAGATTACTCATTTATGCCTTATATTCTAGTTATTCAACAAACAAAGTCTGATCTGTACAAACAGCTCATATTTCATGTCCTACATTCCTATATTAATGCTGAGACCAACACATGCATCATACCCAAAAGCATTGCACGTAAACTTTGCTGCATCAGAATTTAGAAATTCTTAGTTATAAAACACTAAGGTACAACATCCTGATACATCCCTGTATATTATCCATCATAACTATGTGCATTTCCATTACTGACTGCATTCTCCCAGCTTAGTGCTTGATGTCACAAAATGCGCAAGCATAATCCTGATGAAATGCAATGTGATATTGCTATTAAACCAATGGAATGTCTGAGATAATTGCAGAGATCCTATTGAAATTCCCCTTACTTATAAACTGCTACAGCGAGCATATCATATGTGAACTCAGGCTTGTCCAAACAATAAGCCAAACAAAATGGTTTCCAGCACTACACATTTATGATAGCTGAAGATGGCCATAGCGATAAGCCATTTAAAGGGATATTCTGCAGCGAGCCCCTGAAGAGCTGGAGCAGAGGATGAGAGTAGTAGTGACACTGTCACTCCCTGGATTTCGGTGCAGTGAAAATGTGTGAAATGATCAGGCAGACATAGAAGAACAAACGGTTTTTCTTTACTGAGCGCAAAGGATGAATTACAGTACATTCAGCTGTACAAGGTGCAATGTCTCAATTCCCAGCTGATGAAGTATGGTGGCAGGCAAGATAGCAGACAATACCATTCTAGATTAGTCCTTCTCTCTCCTGATTTTGCTTTGCTAGCAAGAATAAGCTGGCCCTTGTGGCTATAGGTGTCCACTTGTGATATGGCTTTTGCATGTGCCTGTTCTGAACTGAGGTAATGGGTGTCTTAACTTATTATCCCCTCACCTGCAGTGGAGTCTGTGTAGCTGTAGTGCGGATCACTCTGCTGTCTTTGTATGCTGTAGCTTGCAGATCTTCTGGTACCCTGCAGTTTTCCTGGAGTCCTGGTGCTCACAGACGAGCTGTAACTTCAGTCTCGATGCACATGGAGAAAGGGCAGATGGATGTTCTCCCTCACTCCAGGCTTGCTCAGCTAACTCTCTCTAGAACGCTCTAGAAATCCCCCTCCTGGCAGGAAGCAGGACCAGCCCACTCCCACCAAGAGGGGAGGAATGGTATGCTATAAATGTCTGACAGGAGTGGGTCCCAGAATCATAGACAGATCTCAGTACTGACCAGTGATATATTTGTACATTGTAATTAGAACAACCTCAAGTCATCCTTTTCCAAACTGAATCATTTTATTTTTTAATATAATACTTTAAATTACTAGGATATGCCCCCATTATCTTATAAGTGCGGGTCTCCGTTGGCTCCATAGAAATGAATGGGAGCCGGGCTGTGCTTGCGCGGTGCGCTCCTATTTATTTCTATGAGCGAAACGGGGAGCTGTGCCTGGTGGTGGTCGGACCCCAGGAAACCCGGGATCCTCCAGGCTCAGAGCTCCCCTGCTTCGTTCTCGATATAGATGCGGGTCCCAGCGGTGGGACCCGCACCTATAAGACAATGGGGGCATATCCTAGCGATATGCCCCCATTGTCCAAGATGGGCTAACCCCTTTAATGTAATTTCCACTTGGAATCTGGCTTTCAGTTGCGTATGGGGGTTTGGTTTGGAGGTAGCACTGAACTACTCCTGTTCCTGAAATAGATTCTCTGCATTTTCTTAAAGCTGCCACTAGGGGGAGCTTGGTGCAAATAGATTATTACAGCTTCCATTGATATGAATGGTAAATATAAATTCCTATGCCCTGAACTCCCTCTAGAGGTGGCCACAAGCAAGTCCCTAGTTGTCTTCAGATAAGAACCAGTGAGTGCTTAGTAGAAGAGATGCTGCCAGACTGCATGAGTGACCAGAGGAATCCGCTGAGACTGGGTACTTTGCCACAGACCTTGGGCCACAACAATTGCTAGGGAGCCAGCCTTCTGAGATAGAGAGGGACAGCCAGCTAAGGACTTTTCTCAATATGAGACCTTCTTGTGCTCAGGAGGAGACTGGAGAAACCAGCTCAGTGCCTTGCTTGTATTGTTTTGCACTTGAGTTCCTCCAGTAAAGAAGCACTGGTTTACTGCAGACCCTGACTCTCTGGACTTATTTCCCATTGGGGGTACATCAAGCCTTACTATTTTGTGTTTCGATCCGCACCTGGTTTTGGTTCACAATCACTGATATGATTGACTCATTCAGTGTAGGTTGTAACAGAGCTAGGATCATGTGCTGAATGTATGGCACATGATCCAGGAAGTTCTTGGATCATCATTTGACCGAGAACAGCAGCGCTTACCCAGTGAGCAAAATGTAATAATATGAATGAAAAAAAATTCTTATTCACATCAAGGGTTGGGAACCCGAAATAAAAAAAAAAAAAATCTCAGGATAATCCTTTATTCCTATTTTACCCATACAATATCCCAGAGCCCCCAAAAGAGTGTTACCTAAGGTTTGATATTTGTAGCTTCAGAGGAATGAGTTATGACTGCTAGGTGTCAGGCTCCAATGTCAAGACCAGTTTTTATTTATTATTATTCAGATTTTAAAGAAGATGGATTTTTACTAGGGGGTTAATAAAGGCTGATTCTGACACAAGAGATCTGGTCAGAGAAAGACATGCTATTTATTACATATAGGCAAGGTCAGAATATTAAATATTAACAGGATACAAGATTTCTCCTTAGAGAAAAAAAGACCTATGTGCCCAGCACCTAACCCAAAGGACATACTTAGGACATTCTGGATATAGGTGTACTGAGATGGGGGAAGAAAGATAGGGAGTCTAAATAAATACATTCTTCCACCTCTTACTTACCCAGAAACAGGAAGACATTTATTAAAACTGGCTTTGTTGCCCATAGCAACCAATAAGATTGAGCTTTTCATTTTCTAAGGGAGTTCTGAAAAACGAAAGGTGGAATCTGATTTGTTGCTATGGACAACTAACCCAGTTTTTCTTAGCACCAGTTTTGATAAATGTCCCCCACAGTGTTGGACTATGGTTCCTTGGGTCCTCCAGAAGAAATTATTCTCAAGAACCCCTATATCATAAAGTCTAATAGTATTTGAATCAAAGAAATAGACCCTAGTGGCAAGTGATTGGCTCCAAAGGCAGCCAAATGATCTTTTTTTTTCTGGATCTTTGAGGCCCAGTATAGTATTAGAGCCTGGGCCCACCAGAAGATCCTCTGGAACTCTGGTGGGCTAGTCCGACCCTGCCCAGATGTTTGCAGTTTTAGCTGTGGATTTCACCTTTTTCAATGGAAAAGGGAGATCTGCGACATAACTGCATCTAATCTGCAATTTAAGGCCTCATGCACACAACCGTATAGAAAAACAGATCCACAAAAAGGGATCCGCAGAAAATACAGATGACATCCGCGTGCATTCCGTATTTTGCGGAACGGAACAGCTGGCACTTAACAGAACAGTACTATCCTTATCCGTAATGCAGACAATAATAGGACATGTTCTATTTTTTTGCGGAATGGAAATACGGACATACGGAAACGGAATGCATACGGAGTACCTTCCGTTTTTTTTGCGGACCCATTGAAATGAATGGTTCCGCATACGGCCCGCAAAAAACCTGGAACGGACACGGAAAAAAAAATACATTTGTGTGCATGAGCCCTAAGTGCTCATGCACACGACCGGTGCCGGCCCGTGCCCGTATTGTGGCCCGCAATACACGGGCACCGGCCGTGTGCAGCCCACATCACAGATCGCGGACCCATTCACTTCAATGGGTCCGCAATCCAGGAGATGAGGAGCGGAGGCACGGATCGGAACACCACGGAAGCACCACGGAAGTATTTCTGGCCGTGCCCCCGCACCGCAAAAAAGTAGCGCAAGCACTACTTTTTTGCAGTGCGGACCGTCGGATGTGGATCGCGGACCCGATTCAAATGAATGGGTCCATGATCCGAATAAGGCGGTGGGTCCATGATCCGAAACTGTCAGTGCCCATGCACTGTGGGCTGCAAATTACGGTCCACAGCACAGGCACTGACTGCACACGCATGAGCCCTAAAACTGCATGAGCCCTAAAACTGCAGATTTTGGTTTGCCTCTTCATAACTTTGGCGGATCCAGCGCCAGAACATGGGCTTATTAATAAGACCGGCATCTAAAACCACACCATTTATTAGAGTGTTTTGTGCCCGTTTCAGCATAGTTTTTCCTATTTTAGACTGTCTCATTTTTTTTTTTACTAATGAAAGCGCGCCTGTTTTGGAGGCATTTGCTCCTCGTTTGACAATTTTTACAAACATATGTATATGGCTGCAACTTATTAAATTTTTAACCTCTTCCCGTCCAGTGCCGTGCTAGTGGGTCTTTAAAGACACCCGCGGCTCATATCATCGGTCGCGGACATTTAACACTTCAGATGCTGTGGCTAAATCTGACCATGGCATCTGAGCGCGTGTACTGCTGGAAGCGTGGTCATAGAGAATGACAGAAGGCTGCTGCATACTGTTTCCTATGGAGCCCTTGTCTAGCCCTTGTCACCCACAGACACCCGCAGCACATTTAATACTGACCATGGCATCTGAGAGTGTGTATTACTGGAAGCGCTTGCTTCCGGGTATGATCTGGCTCCCCCCTATCGCGATCAGAGGAGCCGGAGCTTGTATGCAGCAGCCCGTGTCATAGAGAATGACAGGAAGCTGCTGCATAGTGTTTCCTATGGAGTCCATGTCTGTAGCAAGGGTCCATAGAAAACTAGTACATTTCTCAAAGACTCCAATGCTCTTCCCCATGCGATGAAGCGGGGAAAAAAACGTCGAAATGTCCGATTTGCCGTTCTTCGCCGCTTCATTTCTCACAAAAAAATTTAAAAATGTAATAATGTAAATGTATAGGGTTAAAATCTAGTGACTTTTTTATCTAATATGCAACCTTTTCTGCTGCACTTTTGCACCTAATTCGCACAGCAGGTGATATAGGCGAGGAGATTTATCAAAACTGATGCAAGGGAAAACTGGCTTAGTTGCCCATAGCAACCAATCAGATTCCACCTTATATTTTTCAGAGCTGCTTTGGAAAATGAAAGGTGGAATCTGATTGGTTGCTATGGGCAACTAAACCAGTTTTCCCTTACATCAGTTTTGATAAATCTCCCCTGAGGTGTCTTTGTATTCATGCAGGAGAATCATGTGCAATTAGACTACTCGTTGGCTGGCTCACAAATTAGGTGCAAAGTTGCAAAATGAGTCTTGCAACTATTTTTATGCCAAAAACTGACGTAAAAATGATACTAAATGACACCTTCTTCTCTATAGGGAAAAAATGCCATGAAGAAAACGCCAGTGGTAAGACACACTGAGGGTCATTTACTTATACCAGTTTGGCGTAAAAAAGTCACAAGGCCGACCTTTGAAATTCCCATGGCGGGGGCTTTGCCATTGATCCTGACAAATTCAGAAACAATTGCACCTGGAAAGGGACATTCAGAAATAGATTTCACTCCAGGAGCATGCACCCCCACAAAACACTAACAAAAACACCACAAAAATTACAGCAAAAAACACAAGTGCAAAAAAAACACTTATTTCGTTGTTTTTTTAGGGGTTTAAAAAGCCCTCCATTCATGTCCATAAGAAGGCAATGATATCTATATAAGTGAATGTGCATAAATTAGGGTTGCCGCTTATTCCCCTTAGTAGCATGTAATATTTCCTACCAATGATGCCATCTGCTTCCCCGTGTCCTCTTCGTCTTTGCAAGAGAAAGTAAGGATTTTCTCTCTCTGTGTCCCACAGCACATTGGGGAAGAATGCTCTCTCTGGATACACAATCATAATACACTGGGGCATGGCACAGGACTTCCTCAATCAGTTAAATGTGAGGATAGAAAACACATGGGCCTGGATTTACTAATTCTAAAGATGGTGTAAGCTTAGGCTACATTCACAGGACAGTGAAAAAAAAACTCATGCACATGACCGTATATATTTTGCGGTCTGCAAAAACGTATCCTCCAAAAATACGGATGACGTCTGTGCATTCCATATTTTGCGGAATGAAACAACTGGCCCCTAATAAGATAGTACTATCCTTGTCTGTAATGCCGACAATTATAGAACATATGGAACGTACATATGGACATAGAGAAATGGAATGCACAAGGAGTAACTTCATTTTTTTATTTTTTTTTGCGGACCTATTGAAATGAATGGTTCCACATATGGTCCACAAAAAAGAACGGAACAGACGCGGAAAGAAAAGACGTTCATTTGCATGAGCCCTTAAAACGGCAAAACAGACTTTTTTCCACTGATGCCTTTGTATGGGGGCTGTCGTTCCGTGAAACAGGACACAATAGGACACTTTCTATTTTTTGACCTCCATTATTCATTGGCTGTCAAGAAAACTGCTGTGTGAATAGCATAGACTACCATTGTTCTTAAAACATCCTTCACACATCCGTTTTTCACTGGCATGTGAATGTAGCCATAGACAGGCTGTCTAGACCTGCTCCAGATTTATCACAGGGGCTCAGACTGGATGATAAATCTAGTGCAGGGATAGATACTTTTCAATACCAACTATTGGTTGGCTTACTTTGAGACAGACTTTTCTACCAGAATTGCGCCAGACTTTTGGTGCAAACTGGTGTATCAAAAGTCCTGAGCCTTTCACATGAAGCTTGCCAATTTATGCCATTTCCTGTCACTATTTTAGACAGATTTTTGGTGCATGAAGAAATCACTCCAAGTAGAGTAGTTCTATAAACAAGTCTCAGCAGAGGATGTTCTGAGGATGTTCTAGTTGTTGCACTGATAGGAGTTGTAGTGGTTGATGGTGGCTCACTCCAACGTTCCCTGGGGCTGTGCAGTGAATGGAAAGCACACTCTTTCTTCCCTAGCGGCATTGGGGATCTTGCTTGGTGTTAGGTGGGGAGCCCTTGACATTAGGTAGATGAGTGCAAGGCAATGCAGTGGTGGCAGTAGTGCAGGTGTTGGGGGCAAGGCAGGAAGGAGCAAATAACACTTGTGAAAATAAGTTTGGTCTCTCCAGGGTACGGAAACAATGGGGGTCATTTACAAAAAATGGCGTTTTATGCTGGTCTTGGATTCCCCCCTGCGCTGCCAGAGGATGCGTATAGCTTAAGGTATTCACCTCATCATAAATTAGGCACATCTATAGCAGTTCATGTGCCTGGAGTGAAAAACTACTCCACTCCCTGAGTGAAGTAGTTTTTAGCCAAAATTTACACCTGTTTCTAGGCGTAAATCTGCCAGGGCCAATGTTGAGGCGAGGACAGCGTAAAAAAAGCCTGTGCAACAAAATATTGTCACAAAGGTGTTTAAAAAGTTGCAAAAATGGTCTTGCGACTTTTTTTTTACACCAAAAACTAGAACTATGTTGTTTTTAAATGACCCCCAATGTTTCCTGGCTGAATATGGGAAAGTAGGCTGTATAATCTCTCTCAACTCACGACCGTATTTTCTTTCCATGTCTGTTCCGTTTTTTTTGCGGACCATATGCGGAACCATTCATTTCAATGGATCAACAAAAAACGGAAGTTACTCCATGTGCGTCCCATTTCCGTATGTCCGTATTTCAGTTTCACAAAAAAATAGAACATGTCCTATTATTGTCCACATTACGGACAAGGATAGGACTGTTCTATTAGGATCCAGCTGTTCCGTTCTCCAAAATACTGAATGCACACGGACGTCATCCGTATTTTTTGCGGATCTGTTTTTGCAGACCGCAAAATACATACGATCATGTGCATGAGCCCTAACGGGATGCAAATCCATTCTCATTAGCACTGCAATTCCCACTGCATAGTGCAGATCTTAGATCCGTCTCCAAAGTGTGATTGGTGCCTAAGCAATATATCCCTTCCACAAGAAGCAAAGTTTAAAACCATAAACATGTGTAACCTTTGCCATCTTTCTCTGTCCCTTAGGCCTCTTTCACACAGGTGTCACGGATTCAGTCCGGATGCATTCAGGGTGCGTTCCGGAAAATCCGCACGCATCCGCAGTCAGTTTTGACTGCGATTGCGTTCAGTTGTTCAGTTTTTTCCGCGCGGGTGCGAAGCGTTTTGATGCGTTTTTCATGTGCGTGATAAAAAACTGAATGTTTACAAACAACATCTCTAAGCAACCATCAGTGAATCACGCATTGCATCCGCATCCGTTCTAAACACAGAATATAGAACATGCTGCGATTTTCACGCAACGGCGAACTGATGCGTGAAAAACATCGCTCATGTGAAAAGCCCCATTGAAATGAATGGGGCAGGATTCAGTGCGGGTGCAATGCGTTCGCATCACGCATTGCACCCGCGCGGAAATCTCGTCCGTGTGAAAGGGGCCTTATGGTCCTAAACAGTCTGTGAATAGTTGTTCTCTTTCTCTCTGCAGTTTGGCACTTGTCCACAGCATGTAAAGATGGAGAATAGGCCCCTTTCACACGGGGCGAGATTTCCGCGCGGGTGCAATGCGTGATGCGAACGCATTGCACCCGCACTGAATCCTGACCCATTCATTTCAATGGGGCTTTTCACATGGGCGAATTTTTTCACGCATCAGTTCGCCGTTGCATGAAAATCGCAGCATGTTCTATATTCTGCATTTTTCACGCAGCCCTGGCCCCATTGAAGTGAATGGGGATGCGCAAATAACGCATTGTATCCGCACGCAAGTGATTGATTCACTGATGGTTGCTAAGAGGTGTTGTTTGTAAACATTCAGTTTTTTATCACGCGCGTGAAAAACGCATTAAAACGCTTCGCACCCGCGTGGAAAAAGCTGAACGAACGTATGCAATCGCAGACAAAACTGACTGCGATTGGTGCGGATGCGTGCAGATTTTCCGGAACGCATCCGGACTTAATCCGTCACGCCCGTGTGAAAGGGGCCTTACACTGCACAGACCCATGCAGCTCCTCACACTTCAGCTGCCTAGGCCAGACTCACTGGCTGATGCAACTGCAGTGAGCCCCTGAGAAGCATCTGCAGAGGATGGGGGTGGTAGTGGCCCTGATGAGGTGTTGTGTCATGGTGTACCCCCACAGTTTGTTGATCCCTGGGGATCGGTGCAGTGGAAAAGTGGCTTCTTAGTGTAAAATATAACTTATGGCACATCCAGTAGTATTAAATCGGCTCTGTCACCTGGATCAACCCTATATACCTGGTAGGGTTGATCACACTGATTAAAACAATACCTGCCTTACATATGTCGATGGTATCGTTGTGGAGAAAAATCAAGTTTTAAAATTATGCAAATGAACTAGTCAAGCTCTAGGATGGCGGCTTATGCGGTTTGAGCACCACTCCAGCGACGCCTCTGGTGCTCCATAATGACGCCCCTCTGCTTTTCATCACGCCCCCTGCCTTTAGATTGACAGTGCTAGACCGCATTAGTGTCCAGAATGGCGTGTGCGCACATCTTCAGCTTGATCCCAACGAGTGAAGACAGGTACCATTTTAATCAGCGTCATCAACTCTACAAGGCTATATGCCTGGTACGGTAGGGTTGGTAGGGGTGACAGAGTCGCTTTAAGAACAAAGTGCAGCTTTTGACACCAGATGAGGCGTTATGGTGGTTGGTTGAGTGGCAATTCATTGGCACTAGCAGGCAATTGTGGATATAAATAAATATTTATAGAATAAACTGCCTAAACATATTAAAATACATTGCATAACATAGCATTACATTATAATACATTACATTATATAACAATATATAATAAACATTTGCAGATACACCCAGGTACTGCAGGTCTGTAATTGCAGATGCAGTATATGCTATTATACTCAGGTTTCCTGTTTTAGGCCTAATTCAGACATCCGTGGAGCACGGTCCGTGAAAACCGAGGGCAGGAGCGCACGGCGTTGATTGGTTGCTATGACGCCATGAGCTTTGTGAGGCCGCCGCTGTACAGTGATACACTCGAACCAGGTGCCCAGCTCTGCTGCTGCAAGTGACCAAAGCAAATCAGACTGAAGAGGGAAGGGCCACTTAAGCTGCTCATATCTTGGGATTGGTAGCTACTAGACCTTGTTTGAAAGCTGGCATTCCAACCTTTCAAATGATACTAGAAACATAGCATGATATCCACTGTATCAGAAGATATAGCTGTTAGAAATCGAGCCAGAAGTGAAAGCTGTTTTTACTTTCACTTTCAGCTGGGCACTTGGGAGCTGTTTTCCAGCAGAATAAAAGTGCTTTTCCTAGACATGGAGTAAAGACACAAAGTGCACACAAGTATGTCTGGGATGTGTCTGCAATCTTCTGTGGGCAGTGGTCTTAGTTACATTGGTGAAAATTATATGACAGACTCTCTTTAAACTAGCAGTTCTTAGTGTAGTTGCCGGGAGACAGGCTGGTCCTGCCCCACTAGTTGGTAGAGTCTGCAAATTAAGCATGCTAGAGTGAAGACATGTGTTCTGCCAAACAGGCCTTGAAAGAACTCTTCATGGACACACCATCTCTGAGAGTGAAAACTGCCAGGAAAGGCAACTTTACTAAGGAACAACCTCTAAAGCAAGAAGCATTGAATTTATGCAGATGGTTGAGGACCATAAAGGTCATGCATGGATTAGACAGTAAAGGTAACTTGTGGTTTTGGTCTTTACTGTTTGTGGTCTGGGTTTATTGCTTCTGGTGCACGCTACATTTCTGAGACGGATTGGCACCTCATAGAGGACTGCACCTCGCAGTTGGCAACTGTTTATCGAGATTTCACATATCTGTAGTTATTTGGAGAGATTGCATGGTATACCTAGAGAGAAACTTAGAGAAGAACACCATACTGCCCACCCTACTGCAACTTAAGAGCAAAAGACCACAACATTTCTTACATGAAATGTATTGTGTTTATTAACGACTGGTTACAGACTTCAGGAGTTTATTTAAAGGGGTTGTCTTAGTTCAGTAAAAACTCAAGCAATTATTAATTGTTAATTTCCTAAAATAACAAAAGAAGAGATACTAACCCCTATTCTCCCCTGTGGCCTCCAGAAATGTTCTCCCCGCTGCTGATGTCATCTTCCTGGCTGCAGTGCTGATGCTCCGTGCACATAAAGGATGTCCAGCACGTTGCTGTATATAAAATCCAATATTTATTTCATTTTCTTAAAACAATAAAATTGCACACCAAATAAGAAAAAGTTTTGCATTTCGGATGATCAGATACACATCCTTCATCATGATTAAAACTACATGTATGAACAAACAGCATAAAAGCAGTAACCACCCCTTGCCATCCTGTGTGTGGAATGGGGGGTCAGTCTCACCTGAGCACAATAATGTTTTAACAAACTGCTGACCGCGACCCCACAATCAGAAAAAATCCAACACTGCTGGATTTTTTGCAATTTTGGTTTCTGGTGATGGCAAATGTTCAAGTTGTCCCGGCTACCCCATTCATTTCTATACGCGCACCGCTACACTGTGATCCCACTGCGATCCTTGATCGCAACAGCTGTTGTGCGACTAAGATTGCTGTGTAGCCAATCCCTAATCCATACAAAACAATTTAACCCTTACTAGCATCAATACATATTATCTAGAAGGATAAACACAAATACATGATATTAGAGGGGTATAAGGTCAAAAGTGACATTATCCCAAAACATAATATAGGAACATAGGGGCACATTTATTGAGACCGGCACTTTAGACGCCGGTCTTAGTAAAGGCCCTGTGCTGATGACGGATCTGCCAAAGTTATGAAGAAGCGCCAGTTCTAGATGTAAGACAGCTTCCTAAAACAGGCGTGGTAAATCAGATGGGCCTGTCGGCCGGTCCACTTCCCTGCCCACACCACGCACACAATATTAGACCTGGTGTGAGCGGGGAAAAGTTGCAGATAGTGGCACAACTAACCAGTGCACCACCATCTGCACCTGAAATATGTCTGAGTTAGGCGTATTTCAGATTAGTAAATGATCTCCATAACCTTAATAAAAATGGAAATTCTGGAAATTGTGTCTCTATTTGTAATATCCATAAGGCCTCTCTCTTATAATTTATATTGCAGATTACCTAAGTCTTCTTGCCATATACACAGTCAAGTAACAATATTATGAACACTTCCTAATTTTGACGTTGGCAGCACGTAGCTCATGAAGGAAGTCACGTATCGGGAACTGGCTTGGTGGCTGTCTGGACACATATCCCTCGTTGCTGTCATGGCTAAAAGGGGAGATTTATCAAGGTTGAAAAAAGAGAATATTATTGGCTTTCGGGTCCCGAAGACAGTATTTCTGAAACTGCGCAGGTTGTGAACTGTTGCTGTGGTGAAAGTGTATTGTGAGTTTAGCAACGTGGAAACTGTAGAGCACCACTTGCCATTCATGTGAGAAGTAGACATTGGCTACAAAGGTGTGCGAGGGCAGACTGACGCTACAGTAACATAGTTTAGGCAAAAAAACCTGTGAGTTAGAAGCCAATTTTCCCCACTTTAGGGGAAAAAAATTCCTTCCCGACTCCAATCATGCAATCAGAATAACTCCCTGGATCAACGACCCACCTCTAGTAACTATAACCTATAATATTATTACACTCCAGAAATACATCCAGGCCCCTCTTGAACTCTTTTAGTGAACTTACCATCACAACCTCCTCAGGCAGAGAGTTCCATAGTTTTACATAGTTTTACTGCTGTTACTGTAAAGAATCCTCTTCCATGTTTGTGTACAAACCTTCTTTTCTCCAGACGCAGAGGATGTCCCCTCGTCACAGTCACAGTGGAGCAGCTCACTGCCAAAATGAACCAGGGGGCCACCAAATGTGTCTAAAACAAAAGTTAGTTGAACCCTACTGTGTATAGGGCTCCGGAGCAAACGGATGACCACTGCACCTATGCTGATAAAGTTGCCTTGGCAGAAAAGGTTTACATTTTTACTGCAGTATTGGAATTGGACCATTGGATTTACCACAGTCATTTTCCCACGATTACTTAGTTTGGTGGGCTGGCTAGCTCTAGGAAGAATCCAGGTTATTCCAAACGTTTTCCATTTAAGAATTTTGGAGGCCACTTCGGTGCAGGAGACATTTTTTGTACCCTTCTCAGACCTGTGTCTCCATACAATCACCTATATATGCAGTTCTTTCCTCCAGTGTTTCCTGTAAGCTGCGCGGGCGCGTGGCCGCGCAGCTTACTTTCTGCCTCCGCTCAGGGCCTTTCCTGGCCCGCGGCAAAGAAGAGAAAGAAGAAGGGAGAAGAAGATCAAGGCCCCAGCCCCCTCCAGAGCGTTGAAGTGGTGTCGGAGACCAGGGCCAAGTAACTGTAAGTTTTTATGTGTTTCATGTGTGTGTGCGTGTGTGTGTGTGTGTGTGTGTATGCATACACTGTGCCACACAATATACAGTATACCTCTACACTGTGTATATACTGTATATTGTACAGCATGGCACAGGGGTTATATTGTCCGGCATGGTGTAACCGTCATGCATTTGCTGTACAATATACATATAATTTATAACCCCTGTACCATGCTATACAATGTACAGTATAATCCATACACCATGCTGTATAATATACAGTATAATCCATACACCATGCTGTATAATATACAGTATAATCCATATACCATGCTGTATAATATACAGTATAATCCATACACCATGCTATACAATGTACAGTATAATCCGTACACCATGCTGTATAATATACAGTATAATCCATAATCCATGCTGTATAATATACAGCATAATCCATACACCATTCTGTATAATATACAGTATAATCCGTACACCATGCTGTATAATACACAGTATATTCCATACACCATGCTGTATAATATACAGTATAATCCATACACCATGCTGTATAATATACAGTATAATCCATACACCATGCTGTATAATATACAGTATAATCCATACACCAAACAGGCCGAATTGGATGAAAACAGGCCGAACTGGATGGACAGATGTCTTTTTTCGGCCTTATAAACTATGTTAGTATGTATGTATTATATACAGTGTAGTCCATACACCATGCTGTATAATATACAGTAGAATCCATACACCCTGCCGTACAATATACAGTATAACACCTACAATGTGGGGTTATGCTATATATTATACAGCATGGTGTATGGATTATACTGTATATTATACAGCATGGTGTATGGATTATACTGTATATTATAGAAGCATGGTGTATGGATTATACTGTATACTATACAGCATGGTGTATGGATTATACTGTATACTATACAGCATGGTGTATGGACTATAATGTATATTATACAGCATGGTGTACGGATTATAATGTTTATTATACAGCATGATGCACGGATTATACTGTATATTATACAGCATGGTGTACGGATTATACTGTATATTATACAGCATGGTGTACGGATTATACTGTATATTATACAGCATGATGCACGGATTATACTGTATATTATACAGCATGGTGTATGGATTATACGGTGTATTATACAGCATGGTGTACGGATTATACTGTATATTATACAGTATGGTGTACGGATTATACTGTATATTATACAGAATGGTGTATGGATTATACTGTGTATTATACAGCATGGTGTATGGATTATACTGTGTATTATACAGCATGGTGTATGGATTATACTGTATACTATACAGCATGGTGTACGGATTATACTGTATACTATACAGCATGGTGTATGGATTATACTGTATATTATACAGCATGGTGTACGGGTTATACTGTATATTATACAGCATGGTGTGTGGATTATACTGTATATTACACAGCATGGTGTACGGATTATACTGTATATTATACAGCATTGTGTATGGATTATACTGTATTGTACGGGATGGCGCAGGGGTTATACTGTATGTCTTTGATGTGACAATTATTTTAGGTTTTCATATCGCCCACCTTTGATGGCGCTCTGCCCAGCCCTGAGTCGACCCCGCTCAGCAGCCGTCAAGTCTTAGAGGGAACACTGCTCTCCTCCCCATGGTTTGGTTTCTGGTTTTTAAAAGTGGCAAAACATAACAAAACCATACATTTCTGCATAATTGTACTGACCTGCAGAATAAAGTTAAAATGTCATTATCACCACACACTGAGCACGATGGGAATGAAACTCTAAAAGCAATGGCAGAATTGCATAGGGTTTTTTTTTATACTGTCGCTCAAAATTTTATTTAACCACTTCAGCTCTGGGCCATTTCCCCCCTTCCTGACCAGGCCTAATTTTGCAAATCTGACATGTGTCACTTCATGTGGTAATAACTTTGGAACGCTTTTACTTATCCAAGCGATTCTGAGATTGTTTTCTCGTGACACATTGTACTTCAAATTAATGGTAAATTTGAGTCGATAAGTTTTAATTTTATTTATAAAAAAATCTAAAAGTTAACGAAAATTTCGAAAATTTCTAAATTTCAATCTCTCTGCTTTTAAGACAGATAGTGATGCCCCATAAAATCCTTTTTAATTTACATTCCCCATATGTCTACTTTACATTGGCATCATTTTGGTAGTGTCATTTTATTTTTTTAGGACAGTAGAAGGTTTAGAATTTTAGACGCAATTTTTGCAAATTTGCAAAATCAACTTTTTTAAGGACCAGTTCAGTTCTGAAGTCAGTCTGTGGGCTTACATAATAGAAACCACCCATAAATGACCCCATTTTAGAAACTACACCCCTAAAACTATTCAAAACTGGTTTTAGAAATGTTGTTAACCCTTTAAGTATTCCACAGGAATTAAAGCAAAATAGATGTGAAATTTCAAAATTTCACTTTTTTTGCAGATTTTCCATTTTAATCATTTTTTTCCTGTAACACATCAAGGGTTAACAACAAAACAAAACTCAATATTTATTACCCCGATTCTGCAGTTTGCAGAAACACCCCACGTGTGGTCGTAAACTGTTATTTGGGGATACTCCAGGGCTCCGAAGGGGAGGATCAGCATCTGCATTTTCTAACATGGAATTTTTTGTCATGGTTTGTAAGAGTGATAACTTTTTAATTTTTTTGTGGACTGAGCTGCGTGAGGTCTTATTTTTTGCGGGACAAGCTGTGCTTTTTATTGGTACCATTTTGGGGTACATCCGGCTTTCTGATCACTTTTTAATGTAATTTTTGGGAGGTTAACTAAAAAAAAAAAGCAGTTTAGGGGCATTTTTCTATATTTTTTTTTACACCGTTCACTTGATGGGGTAGATCATGCAATATTTTTGTAGAGCCAGTTGTTACGGACGCAATGATACCAAATATGTCTATTTTTTATTTATTTTTTTTACGTTTTACACAATAAGAGCATTTTTAGAAGAAAAATCATGTTTTTGTGTTGCAATTTTTTAAGAGCCATTTTTTTTTCATTTTTCGGGCTATAATCTTGTGCGGGGGCTCATTTTTTGCGGGATGAGGTGACGTTTTTATTGCTACCATTTTGGGATGCATACGACTTTTTGATTGTTTGATATTATGTTTTTTGGTAGGGGATGCGACAAAAAAAGCTGTTTTGGCATAATTTTTATTAGATATTTTTTTACGCAGTTCACTTGATGGGGTAGATCATGTGATATTTTTATAGAGCCAGTCGTTTCGGACGTGGTGATACCAAATATGTCTATCTTATTTATTTATTTTTATTTGTAACTTTTTTTAATGAAATATTTGGGGGGAAATAATTTTTTTTATATATATGTGATTTTATTTTTATAATACTCTGTTTTTTTATATTTTTTTTTTACACTTTGTGTCCCCCATAAGGTCATAAAAGACCTCAGGGGGACATTTAACTTCACTTTTTTTTTTTTTTTTACACTTAATTTCTCCTGTAACTGGGGTTGACATAGTAGCTCCAGTTACAGGGGAAATACATCCCCAGAGAGGCTGTACAGCATAATACTATGCTGTACAGCCTCAGTGCAGGGCTGATCGGGTCTATGAGAGACCCGGCAGCTCCTGCACTCTCCCGGCCCCGGCGATCATGTGACCGCCGGGCCGGAACAGGAAGCGCTTCCTGATCTGTATACACAGCGCTCGTTGATTAGCATACACAAAACCTGTCCTATCACACAGAAGGACAAGTTACTTCACAACACTGAGGTAAAAAGCTACCTCATCCTACTCTCTGCTCTACTTCTCAGGGATTATGATCCTGAATACAGCTGATAAGAACTTTAGCTAAATCTCTATAGGAATGGAGTTCACGAGGAGACCTGAAGTACAGAGAGAACGGACAGGACAGACTGTGGTAATGGAGACTGCATACAAGTGCTGCTGCTCATTAGCCACATCCCCCTCATCATCTCTGTACTTCATGTCTCCTCATGAACTCCATTCCTACAGAGATTCATCTAAAGATTGTATCAGCTGTATTCAGGATCCTAATCCCTGACAAGAGAGGAAGATGGCACAGCTCTTTAACTTGTCCTCCTGTGTGATTTGGACAGGTTTAGGCCCCATGCACACGACCGTATGAAAAAAACGGATCCGCAAAAACGGATCCGCATAAAAACAGATGACATCCGTGTGCATTCCGTATTTTGCGGAACGGAACAGCTGGCCCCTAATAGAACAGTATTATCCTTGTCCATGATGCGGACAATAATAGGACAAGACTCATAATCTTGCAGAACGGAAATACGGACATACGGAAATGGAACGCACACAGAAGACCTTCCGTTTTTTTCTGCGGACCCATTGAAATGAATGGTTCTGCATAAGGTCCGCAAAAAAACGGAACGGACACAGAAAGAAAAATACGGTCGTGTGAACGAGCCCTTAGTGTGTACTAGTAGGATGTTGGCCATTTTATTTTTCCTAATAATTTCTCCCCCGACAAAACGAGCCATTATAACTAATGAAAGATATTTGGTAATAAATTTATAATGAAGTAATATTTAAGTATTTTAATTTTCTTAATTCCCGGAGAACCTCTTTAATGAGCTCTTGAGAACAGGTTAATCAATATTGTAGCACTCCATAACCATAGAAGATACTGCATAAAACAAGCCTTCATATGTCGACAGAAAAGTAATGTTATGGTAATGCTGAGATCAAAAACCCACCCCCAAAATTTCAGAGCCCTAAAGAGGCATTCCCATATTTGACATTGGGGCATATGGCTAGAATATGCCCCCAATATCTGATAGGTGCTGGTCCCACCTCTGGGACCCACACCTATACTTAGAATGGAGCATGCAAAGTACTAGAGCGTGCACCGCGCATGCGCCCTCCATTCATTTCTATGGGTCTGCCGAAAATAGCTAAACAATGCGCTCGGCTACTTTCAGAAAATCCATTGAAATGAAAGGGAAGTGCACTGCACAAGTGCGGCCACCGTTCCATTCCTTTCTTTGAAGCTTATGGAAATAGCCGAGCCAGGATGGTGCGCCCTCCAGCACTTTGCGGGGCTCTGTTCTAAGTATAGGTGCAGGTCCCAGAGGTGGGACCCACACCTATCAGACATTGGGGGTATATCGTTACAATATGTCCCCAATGTCCAAGATGGGAATGCCCCTTTAAAGGGATTCTTCTTCTGTTCAGTGAATCTGTGGAAGAAAGAGAGCTTCAGCAGTACCTACTATTTTACTACGCTGTCAATTCTGAAATGTGGGCCATGCTCACGTGATCACCTTACTAGCTGCGGACTCTTCCACCGATGTCTATACCTGGAAGACAACATGTCTTTCACAGGTTGCCTGAATAAGAGATTTTAGTTAAACCAATGCAGAACCCTGTTAAGGCAGATGATAACATGCAGTGAATGATAGTATTGGTCAATATTTTGCTTTATGAGGCTGTACTAAACTAAACTGTAATGAACCAAACTCTACTAAAACAGATTCTACTAAACCAAACTGTTCTAAACCAAACTCTACTAAACCAAACTCTACGAAAATAGACTCTATTAAACCAAACTGTACTAACTCAAACTGTACAAAACCAAACTCTACTAAACCAAACTGTAGTAAAACAGAGTCTACTAAACCAATCTCTACTAAAACATACTCTACTAAACCAAACTGTACTAAATCCAACTGTACAAAACCAAACTGTATTAAACCAAACTTTACTAAAATAGAGTCTACTAAACCAAACTCTACTAAAACAAACTGTACTAAACCAAACTCTACTTAAAGGGGTTATCCAACACTAACAAATCCTCTCCCATATGCTGGGCCCCTCACACTGATTCTACTTACCTGGCTCCCCACTCCCTGTCTCGCTCCTGGTCACCAGACCGCCGCTTCTCCCCATGCGTGGATGAAAATATCCGGTGGGGGGGGCAGCCAATGGCAGGCGGTGATGAGCCTCCCTAATGTCACCTGCGAACCCGCGATGCTAAGGAGGCTCCTCCCCGTCGCTGCCTGCCTGCCAGATGTTTTCATCCGCGCATGGGGAGAAGCAGCGGAGGAAGTGCGGGGACCAGAAGAGATGCAGGGAGTCAGGTAAGTAGAATCAGTGTGAAGGGCCCGGCATATGGGGGAGCATTAGTGACGGATAACCCCTTTAATATTATTTGAAATTTTTCATTTGAAGTGTTACATCTCTCCAGAATGCGGTTGTATAGTAGACTTGTATGTGAAATCGGTCTTAGACATTGATCCCCTTGTGAAATTCCCTATTACAGCGTGCTGAGAAAATAGATGTCTGCTTTTCCTTTTAGTCTTGTACTATATATAATCTGTCACTTGGGATGACACGTGTTTTCCCACTGCACTCATTTGTTTCATTTTTCTTTTGTCTTTTAAATGACATCATTGATAAATAGTTTAAAATGACCTGTATATAGAATAAAATCTGAGAAATATATTGTAGCCTGTGTGAATTCACAAGTATTCTCTACATTGTCATCCCTTCACTTCGGGCCTTCTACTGTGCCATCCTGTAGTCATGGAGACGGAGCAAGGTGGCAGCTTCTGTTTACATAGAGCATCGTGAATATTTCTGGAACGTGGCCAACCTCATACACAGAGCTTTTATTTAGTGTCTTGTGATACCATTTAGACATATGCAGGGTGGGCACCTCATCTGTTGCCATGTTCTGTTCTATTACAGAAAAATGACGTTTCATTAGAAGCCATTTGCGTCATTTATTAAGACCAGCGTTTGTCCACTGCTGTCAGATGTGCCACAATTATTGAGGCACACGTCTCTTGATATTTATGTCTCATCCTCTGTAGGACACTGCATCACAACTGAGCTCTACAGCAGCAAAGATTTATGCATGAGGAAGGGTGTGTGTCCCCTGTGAGGTTTGATCAGGGGCATACACAGATCTCATAGGGCCAGGCCCGTTTCTATAGGCGGGCGAGGGGTGCGACCGCACGGGGCGCAGGTGTCTGGGAAGAAGAGGGGGGCGCTGCGCTGCCTTGTATCTTCATACAGGCTGAGCTGCACTGGGTTGCTTACCAACTCCGGCTCCTCCGGCTCACAAAACCTGTGAGCTGGAGGAGCCGGAGTGTAAGTAACCCAGGGCAGCTCAGCCTGTATGCGCTGCTGTGTCCTGGCTGTCTGCAGCGTCAGGACGTACAGAGCGCTCTCTGACCTGACGCTGCAGAAGGTCAGGTGACTGCAGCGCGGGCCCTGTGAAGAGGAGAGGACAGGAGACCACCGGAAGAGGAGAGGAGCGGCTGAGAAGAAGAGGTAAGTTAATTTATTTTTTTTAGTCTGATCTGAGGTCTGATAAGGGGGTTAAGGGGGTCTGGATGGCTAATAAGGGGTCTGAAGGGCCGATGGGGGGTCTGAAGGTCTGATCTGAGGTCTGATAAGGGGGTTAAGGGGGTCTGGATGGCTAATAAGGGGGTCTGAAGGTCTGATCTGAGGTCTGATAAGGGGGTCTGGATGGCTAATAAGGGGGTCTGAATGGCTAATGAGGGGGGTCTGAAGGGCCGATGGGGGGTCTGAAGGTCTGATCTGAGGTCTGATAAGGGAGTTAAGGGGGTCTGGATGGCTAATAAGGGGGTCTGAAGGGCCGATGGGGGGTCTAAAGGTCTGATCTGAGGTCTGATAAGGGGGTCTGGATGGCTAATAAGGGGGTCTGAAGGTCTGATAAGGGGGTTAAGGGGGTCTGGATGGCTAATAAGGGGGTCTGAAGGTCTGATCTGAGGTCTGATAAGGGGGTCTGGATGGCTAATAAGGGGGTCTGAAGGGCCGATGGGGGGTCTGAAGGTCTGATCTGAGGTCTGATAAGGGGGTTAAGGGGGTCTGGATGGCTAATAAGGGGGTCTGAAGGGCCGATGGGGGGTCTGAAGGTCTGATATGAGGTCTGATAAGGGGGTTAAGGGGGTCTGGATGGCTAATAAGGGGGTCTGAAGGTCTCATCTGAGGTCTGATAAGGGGGTCTGGATGGCTAATAAGGGGGTCTGAATGGCTAATAAGGGGGGTCTGAAGGGCCGATGGGGGGTCTGAAGGTCTGATCTGAGGTCTGATAAGGGAGTCTGGATGGCTAATAAGGGGGTCTGAAGGTCTGATCTGAGGTCTGATAAGGGGGTTAAGGGGGTCTGGATGGCTAATAAGGGGGTCTGAAGGGCCGATGGGGGGTCTGAAGGTCTGATCTGAGGTCTGATAAGGGGGTCTGGATGGCTAATAAGGGGGTCTGAAGGGCCGATGGGGGGTCTGAAGGTCTGATCTGAGGTCTGATAAGGGGGTCTGAAAGGCTGATACGGGGGTCTGATAAGGGGGGTCTGAGGACTGATAAGGGGGGTCTGAGGTGTGATAAGGGGGTCTGATAAGGGAGTCTGATAAGGGGGGGTCTGAAGGGCTGATAAGTGGGTCTGAAAAGCTGATAAGGGGGGTCTGAGGGCTGATAAAAGGGGTCTGAGGGCTGATAAAAGGGGTCTGAGGGCTGATAATGGGGTCTGAAGGGCTGATAAGGGGGGTCTGAGGTGTGATAAGGGGGGTCTGAGGTGTGATAAGGGGGTCTGAGGTGTGATAAGGGGGTCTGAAAAGCTGATAAGGAGGGTCTGAGGTCTGATAATGGGGGTCTAAAGGGCTGATAAGGGGGTCTGAAGGGCTGATAAGGGGGGTCTAAGGTCTGATAAGGGGGTCTGAAAAGCTGATAAGGGGGGTCTGAGGTCTGATAATGGGGTCTGAAGGGCTGATAAGGGGGTCTAAGGTCTGATAAGAGGGTCTGAAAAGCTGATAAGGGGGGTCTGAGGGCTGATAAGGGGTTCTGAGGTCTGATGGGGGTCTGGTCTGAGGTTTTATACATGGGGGGTTGGTCTGAGATGGTGGGGGTTCTGACATGAAGGTCTAATAGGGGTCTGATCTGAGGTCTGATATGGGGTCTGACAGACGTCTAATGAAGGTCTGGTCTGAGATGGGGGTCTCATCTGAGGTTTGATATAGGTCTGATCTGAACAGTAAGGAGGTATTTTTTGTACTGGCACATTATCTGTGCGGTACCAGTATATTCCAGGGGACTGTTTCTACAGTATAGTTTTGGGGGGCACAGTGGGCACAGTATTAGAGGTGGCAAAATGGAATGTTCAGAAAGTGAGGAGGATGATGGAAAAGTAGGAAACTAAAATGTCTGTTTGTCAAACTCTGCAGAGAGAAGAGATGGCTGAAAGAAATCATCATGGCGGTCTGGTCTGAAAGGAGAAGATGAGGAAAGAGAACATCTACATCACAGAAGACGTCACTAGATGTAAGAGGTACATATGTGGAGCTGTATGTCCCTGTACGAGCGCTGCTTTTTCTGCTCTGTTTACCTGATCACCACTGCAAATACTGCGGTGAGCAGGTGAACAAAAAAGAGAAAACATCATTTAATTTTTCACCTCAGGCAGCAGAAAAGCTAGAATCGGCCCTGCTGGTAGTCATACCCCTGTAGCATAGTGTGCAGGGTGGCGGGGGGCTGTGCATAAGTCAGTGTTATTTAATTGGGGGGGGGCGCTTTTTTAATGTTCGCCCTCTTGTTAAAATTCCCTAGAAACTGCCCTGCATAGGGCCCAATAGCAAAACTTAGTATGGGCCCCCTTCTCCCAGCCAGTTTCTCTTTACACATGCGACCATCACTCCTAGGCAACAAAAAGTGCAAGGCCCCAGACTTCTGACAAATTTATGTTTCTTTTTAATTAAGAGGAGGAAATTGTGGAAAAAGTGGAATAGGTACTTCATAAAAATGTCACTTATTCTGAGCATTATATTTCTATGTATTTACACCAGACAACTTGCGAAAATACCTTGATAAATCTGCTTCCCTTTACAAAGCTGGTTGCCTGCAGCCACCACTAGGGGCTCAGTGCATAGGAATTTGCATTGAGCTCCCCCTAGTGGCAGCTGCATGAAAATGTTATTGTGAGGGAAAGAGGAAGGTTTGCACCAGGCCTGCCCTCCCCCAAGCTCTGTAACAGTTGCCTCCATTGAAGGTACGCCACTGAGTTTGATGCTTCGGTAGTTTGTGTTTTCATGTGACTAACTGTATTTGAAAATTTTGAAATAAAGAAATTTGAAATACATAAAAGTTAGTGAATTTGTCTACAAATCCCATAAGGTGCAAAACTGAAGGGACTGGAGGGTTGAGGCTTTTGCGGATGTGGCGGACCCATGCTGCATAGGGGCTTGGAGGTAATCCAGAGTGGTCAGCGGCATGAAATTTCATATACTGTAGATTCCAGGTGTAATTGAAGCCATTTGCCAGGAGTGAACTATAATTAATGTGGCTAGAATCCTGTGCCACTCTGCAAGCTTTTTGGAAAAGTGGTATGCAGGGTGCAACCCCCAACCAAAAAATCCCACAATTTTGTGCAAGCAGGGTGTGTGACAAAATTTGAGTATCTGATGTATTAGATAAACAGTATGGGGGTCATTTATTAAGACCCGCTCTAATGACCAAGCAGTTTTTTTATTTTTCTTTCTCGCATTCCAAGAGCTATAGATTTTTTATTTTTCTATTGATGTAGCCATCGAGGGAATTGTTTTCTGGAGACAAGTTGTCATTTATAATGGTGCCATTTTGCGGTACAAATAACTTAATGATTAACTTTTATCAACTCTTTTTGGGGGGATGGGAAAAGACAGCTATTCTGCAAATGAGGGCTTAATTTTTGAGAGATGACTAACTACTATCATTTTGGAGTACATAACACTTTTTGATCGTTTTTAATTCCAATTTTTTTGGTGTAGAATAAGCAAAAAAACCACAAAAAAACAAAAACAATTCTGCCTTATATCGATCACCGAATGGGATAATTGATGAGATAAATGTGTAGTGCAGGTTGTTATGGGCATGGCAATACCAAATATGTGTGCCTATTTTTGTAATTTTTTCCAAAAAAAAAAAAAAATTGTTTACTTTAACAGGTGATCTTTTGATCTTGCTTCTATAATTCTCTGATCTAATTCGCAGAGTGCAAATTGGAGACAGAGGGAGCACCTTCCCTCCAAACCACTTAGATGCCACTGTTGCTATTGACCGCGGCTTCTAAGAGGTTAAAAAGAACCTTTCACCAGCTCTAAGATTACAATATTAATGCCTGGTACTGTACGGCATGTTAAGGAGATCTCATACTGCCATTTCTTTTTTCATATCAGTAGAACAATTTTCTGCTGTATACCTCCCAAGTGAGACAGTCCAGGATTTGAAATGGCTGCAGCATGTCCCGATTTCAAGACGATTACAGATATAGTCAGATACAATGGAGAAGCAGGGAGCCGTCAGCTCCCTGCTCCACCATTGACCGGCCTGTGCTCTCCCCAGCAGACAGGCACGAGACAGTTTCATCATAGCACCTTCTGCACTGAGCAGGAGAGAGCACAAGTCGGGGTATGATGCGCTCTATTAATGGGGGAATGGTGCTAAGTGAGTATTACTTTTTATTTTATTCAAACTGTAGAGACAGCAAAATTGTGAGGGGGCAAAAGAGCAATCTTCGCACTGTGTGATCATTTCCAGCGATCACAAAATTATCCAATTCTCACTGATCATGATCTTTCATCTCTCATTTATCAAACGCATATCTGACCATGTAGTAAGTTTTCACCCAATTTCTTTGTATGTAATATATGTGTTGGCAGAGGATTAATCAGGTCTCTATCAGGTGTAGCACGAGGAACAACAGGGTTTTATTCAGAAATAACAGCAAATCATATGAATATAATTTTCAGTAGGATCAGAATCTCAGCACATCTGCTTCTGGCTTGCTTCTCTCTCTCAGCTCTCTCTGTATGTGTGCAGCAAGTCTCTTTGTAGTGCCCTGGAGCAGAGGTACTGTGCAAAGTTATAAACTAATTACTTTATTTAATTGCTTACTTTGTTTAATACTGCTTAACTGCACTTTATATGTATGTTGCGATATATATCTTGTTTGTTTGCACTGTATTTGTGAGGCTCTGTGAAAAGGGTCAATGAATACGGAGAAACTTTTGGGACTTTGAATTAGAAGCTGGTAATTTTCCACAGCTATCATAGGTTTTAAAAAGAGCTTTTTTTTAGAGAAAAAGCCATACTTGTTTACCACCAAAACCAGACAGACTGACCTTTTGAATGTCTGGTTTTAGCTATGTTGTTTGTTATATCATTGAAGCTCTAATGTAAGTGTATGAGAGATGGAAAGTGAAAAATTGTATTTGTTTGTGCAGAGTTTCCCCACTCCACCCCTCCCAGTAGAAGGAACCAGCCTTCTGAAAGAGAGAGGAACAGCTCCGGCCTTTCCTCAGCATCAAACCCTTCTTCTGGCAGGCAGGATACTGGAGAAGCCAGCCCTATGCTCAGGGGCGGACTGGGAACTTATAGTGGCCCTGGAAAAAATACAAAAAGTGGCCCCGTTTTGTAGTTGGGTCTAAATTGATGGAAGGTAGGGCCAACAATACCATAACATACAATACCATTGTGGCACAATATACCACCCCAACAAAGCCCAATACCACAGCCCATCACAAAATACTGCAGCCAGCAGCACAAAATACATCTCCAAAAACTTCCACTGGCTGGCTGTGAGGAGGGCCCAGGTGACCCCCTGGGCATCGGCCCACCGGGAAATTTCCCTGTAAGGTCTATGACCAATCCGCCCCTGCCTATGCTGTACCTGTATTGTTTTGCACCTGAATTCCTCCAGTAAAGAAGCACACTGGTTTACTGCAGACCCTGACTCTCTGGACTTATTTGCCATTAGGATGTACCACTCCTTACCATCCCTTTCGGAGAGTAGCAACATTCGACGGTGTCCAGGAGACCCAGGGTATTGTTGGGGCCAGCTCAGACCCAGCCACTGCATCTGCCCCTTCCTGCCTTTTCTTATTAGCAGTACTTTATTAACAACATAACATCGTGTCTGGAAACAGGCAATCGCATAAAGTAGTTGTTGCACATACACTTAACAGTAAGCATTATTCCAACACCTCCACTCAACAACTACTTATCTTGTTTCGTCCTATGGCTCGCTCGAGTTTTTCAAACTTGTAGTGTTGAGTTCAGATATCTATGAATTCTCTTAACAGTGTTCCAGCCTCTTTGACATGGTTTGCTTACGTGTCTTCAGAGAATTCCAACTGTTGCTGTGATATCTGGGTGAGTTGTGTTTGCTACATACAATATTGTCCCCACTGCTTGTCTGTAACTTTGTGAGTTTCCATGTGTGAAGTTTATGAAGGGATTCCATTTCTTCATCAGCAGCTTTAATCCATTTCTTTCATGTGAAGGTAATCGTTGCATCTCTTCCCATGACTGTGGCTCTGACTCCAGAAGTGTCTTGACCAGATAACCGATGAGCTGGGATGCCTTTGTTTGATCTAGCTGATCTTCTCACTTGAGATTGATCCGGTACTTCTGTTGTTTCTTCAGTTTAAGACTCTAACCAGATTTCTGTATGTTCTTTCTGGTTGTTCTTGTTTAGGATGAACTATTGGTATGATGTCATGAAACTTTAATGACACATGACTCTCATTAATTGCTACATCTCTATTATCGTTATCTTGTTGGTCTCCGGGTGCAGGATTCTGTAACACTTTTGAGATTCACTGTAGCCTACTGGGATACCTTGCTTGGCATGGGATTCACATTTGGTACATTTTTATTTGGGAACAGATACAAATGCCTGAATTCCAAATATTCTTATGTGGTGAGCTTGGGCTTCTTGTTGTTCCATTGTTCATATGGCCTTTTCTCAGTAGCTGTACTTGATAAGTAAATAAATATCTTTTCTTGCCTGGGGGGAGCATACTCATTGGACTACAAACGTCTGTGTGCATTAAGTCAAGTGGCTGCTCTGATCTTGTCCGACTATTTTTAAAATAGTTTTTTCTGGATATTTTACCTTTAAGGCAGCTTGTACATTTCATCGTCTGATTGTCAGATGGGTTCATCTGTGTGCACCCTTGTTTTCAGATTATGCAGTGGTCATTCTTAAATGTGTGATCATTGCCCTGTCCCATGAGTTGCTTCACAGACAACAAATTGCTTTCAAGACTATGGATATACAGCATATCCTTTACTGGAATCCTTCTGCTTTGTGTTTGGGAGACCTGACAATTTATGTACTTGATAAGTAACAAACTTTTGAAGATAATGGGATAACAATGAGGATTCGCACCTTTCAACCAGGACCCTAAGGACCTATTCACACCACAGACTGTGTGCCAAAATTGAGGTGGTGGCTGCGTGGTATCTGCAGTTCGCAGATTCCATGTAACAAGCCAGTCTAAGAATGTAGAGTGAGGAGTGAGGGAGAATGCGATCCATCTCCCGCTCCTCCAAGCCAGGTGGACCACAGAGGCGGCCAACCTAGAAGGACATCATTGCCCCAGGGAGACTACAGAGTCCTAGGCCACAGAAGAAATGCAAGCTATGGTGTATTAGAGTCAGCAGAGTGATCAAGAGATCAAGCTATGAAGATACCGCTGCAAAGTGGTGGGAAACACGTTAAGACACCATCACGAGAGTTCAGGACAGGCATAGCTAGAAGCCTGCATCATTCAGTGGATACCTACAGTCACAGGTGCCAGAGTAAAGCCATAGGGAAAGGAATTGAGATAGAGAGAGAGAGAGACATCATCAGCTAGCAAGTTTCTGTCATTGCCGCATTGCCAGCCACCATACCCCATCCTCTGGGAGGAGAGAAATAGTACTTTGTATGAGCTGCTGATGAATGTGCTGCTATCTGTTTTTGCACTCAGTAAAAGAAGATGTTGTTTGTTCAACCATCTCTGCCTGGTTCACTGCATCAAACCCCAGAGAGCGATGGTCTGAGGTAAGACACCGTGACACCACATCATTACATTAGGGCCACTACCACTCCCATCCTCTGCTCCATCTGCCATGGGGGCTTGCTGCACACTGACTTGAATAGGTGAGTCCTCTGTGAAAATGAATGATAGAACATGCTACGATTTTCTCTGGACAGGTCAGTAAAAAGACTGACAGGCATAAAAACCCATTGACTTTAATGTGTCAGGTTTTTAGCCCTGTGTTTGCCCCTGTGTGAATGTACCCTTACTCTAAATATGATACCGTATATTCATTCCCACAGGCATCCCAGAAGGACACAAAACATGACGGATTGCAAAGAAAAACATATTTTCCAGTAAGCATTTATTATATTGAATCAGGACTATTTAATATGCATTTTAATAGAAAAATGCGCTTCTCAGATTCAGATCAGAAGTTGGTCTGTTAACTTTTTGACTTTTACCCACTGGAGCTGCAAGACCTTCATATGCTGTGCCGCTTCATCAGGTACTAGGTGTATGCAAAGGTGTAGCTAGGCTAGGTGTAGCTTTTGACCCACTCCTGGTTTTGGTTCACAATAACTGATGAAAATAACTGACCAAATTACTAAAGTGTGAACTCAGCCTAACAGGCTCTCTACTGCACACTGAATCGATCACAGAACTGCTCTGTCGGCTGGATCTGCAGACCTTATCTCTGAACTTCTGACGGCTCATAAACGCTCATTTATGCTAAATACTTGTCAAACTGAAAATAATTTTGCTATAATGGGAGTTTATGAGCAGTAAGGAGTTGACAGATATGGGCTACAGATTGATCAGAACAGCTTCCTGAAGGATTCAGTGTGAAGAGCCTGCTAGTCTGCGAATGCACTGAAACTGAAAGCTGTCTTTTTTTTTTTTTTTTTAACAAAGACTAAATGAAAAAATGATTTTTAGTCAAAAATTAGTAAAATGCATTCATAAAAAAATGCCTCCAAAGGTGTATATAGCTTTTAAAAAGTATCAACACTGTGCTCAACCTCAAAAGCACAGAATGAAAAGTGAAGAATGGACACGTTCTTCACATACACTATGGGGATACAGTGGACATCAGGAGGTAAATAGTGTGAGGTAAGAAGACTACGTCATCTTTTTGAGTTTCACCTCCTACTCTGCAGGTCAGAAACATGGAGCAAAGATGGCAGACTAAATGAGGAAGGTAAGAGCAATCTATTTAGGGGCCACTACAAGCAACATAAAAGGACAGGGACATGTTTAGTTGTACTTCCCTTCACTTCTATCCATTTGCACAGGAATCCTGGAGGGTCCCTTTAATGAAAAGCCTTTACATTTTTATTCATAGTTTGCCAAATCATTTTTGTTTTGCAAAAAACAGTAACATTTCTAGGTGATTGTTCCACTACCTACACCCAGTATTTTAGATTAATGCATGCACTCCTACGTCTCACCAAACAGGAAGACAGAGATAATCTCTAAAAATGTTTTTGAGGTTAGATAAACATCAAAATGAAAAGTTTAGGAAGGTCCCTTTACTGTAGATGTGATATTAGTTGTCTATAAAGTTTGTTGTTGTGGTGGATTCTATTGCTCACAGCTATAACCACAAAATGACAAAACATGCACAATAATAAGGGCTTATGACCCTCACAATAGAAAGAGCAAAATGTTCTTCGCTTTGGTTTTAACTCTCTTTGTTGTGAAAGGTGGCCGCGGGTGTTCCAACAGCAACATGTAGTGGTTTGCCGCCAAAACGACCACTGGGCACCAGTCAAGCAATAAGTGAACATGATGCAACTGGGACATTTGTCTATACTTGCCCCATGATCTGTGAGGTTGGCAGTGCAGCAAAGAAGGTGAAGCGCCAAGTAATACATGTTCACTGTGCCACTGGAACTGGAGGAATTCCTATGAAGTAGAGGTTTCCCTTTTTGCACAAGGACCAGTCTATTCTCCTTCTAACAAAGTACTACTATTGATTAGGTTGAAGAAAAAAAACAAATTACTGTTATTGAGGTTCATTTGTGGTTGAATTACATATGCAGTCGTAATAAGTATGTAGAGGGTACTCAATGTATTTTATGCAATTATTGAATAAAATTGGGGGGATACTATAACTTCTTATGGAGAATGCCTACACTGTGTGAGGAGTATAGGCCAGGCAACACTCCTCAGGAGTTCTAGGAAGAGAGGATGCAAATGAGCTTTTAACAAGCTCTGCCTCTGATGCCACCAGATGTAAGGCAGCTATCCTATAAGTCAATGTTTGACCTTTTAAGCAGGCCTTGAGACATAACTTCGATAATAAGTAAGCCAAACACTGTTAGATTTTATATGTTACTGTGGATGGATGACCTCACCATGGAACCACCCCAGATGATCCTAACTGGTGGATAATGTATGGTTGAAGAAGAAACAGACTGCAGTCTGTATAGCAGGTGGAGTTGCCAGGTAGCCCCCCTGTGGAAATTAATGCATGAGGGCCGAGGGTCAGGCGATAAAGAGAGGTTGTACAGGATATGCAGGGATATGAGGACTGTTGGAAAGAGAGCCATCACTGCCTATTCTGCCAACTGTTCCATCTGCTAGCTGTGCCATACACCCTTTTTTCCCCTCACCCTACGACAGCACCACGAAAGAGAGAGAGGATCCGCCTCCAAGACAGGAAACCTGAAGTACAAAAGGCGGAGACACTCCTCCTCCTTCAGTATGGTTTCCTGTCTTTGAGGGGAGACCTGTTGTACAAGTTCCCTCTCCCCCGTGAGCTGCCTCCTTACCTGCAGGGTCCCGTTGATGGTCACACGGCACAGGGTGCGCGGAGGGGGCGGCAGAGACGTGGCGGTGATTTGACCCAAAAGCGTTTTGAGGCTTGCGGCTTCCGTGCGTTCCTGCACTAGAAGCGCGGCATGGAGTGAAGAATGGGGAGGCGAAAGTTCAGTTCCGGTGCCTCCTCTGCCTCTGGCAAGATGCTGTGGAAGAGGCTGTTCCAGGCTGAGGCCTGGAACGCACGGGTGCGTTCCAATGGATGTCAGGTGACGCATCACGTGAAGGGGGGATTTTTAAACAGAATTCACCGTTCCTAGCAGACTAGCGTTAGTTTCTGGATAGGAGCACAGAATATCCCCTGGCAGCGCTATGGAGGAAGAGAAAAAGGACATATCAGAAGAGCAAATGTCCGCGGTACCTGCAGAGGGTTGAGAGGCTTTGGCCACAGGTGTCTTTTATTTTTACTTATATGGGTGTATGTTTTTGCAGGGAAAGCCTAAAAAAGCCCTGACTAAAAAGAAGACTAAAGAATGTACATTGTGTCGTTGTTCGCTTTCATCTGACTATGAGAAGAAATGATGCCAAACATGTATTGATAAGATGGTTGCGGAAGAATCCCCGTCTTTTTACAAATGTGTCAAATGTCTACAATCTCTAGTCAGATCAGAAGTGAATTCTTCTTTGTCGCAAAGGAAGGTTGCTGTACCTAGGGAACAAAAATTAAAAAAGAAGTCAAGTTATTTTTTCGGATTCGGAGGAAGAGGATAGGTCTATGTCTATAGAAACCCTTTACTCTGATGTTTCATCTTGTACTTCCGATGACGAGGGAAAAAGTGTAGGAAAGCCCTTTTTTTCCTGTAGAGGATGTAGATCGCCTTCTTGAAGCAATTAAATCTACCATGGGGATCGAAGATTCCAAGGAGCCTAAATCGGTGCAGGACTTGATCTTTGGTGGCCTGGAATCTAAGCAGCATAGATCGTTTGCGGTCTATAAGAATTTTACAGCTTTGCTTAAAGATGAATGGAAAAAGCCTAACAAGAGAGTATATGTATCTAAAAACCTTAAAAGAAAGTACCTGTTTTCAGAAGATATATCAGCTTCTTGGAACAAAGCACCTAAAATAGATGTAGTGATCTTCAAGGTAGCGAGGAAGTCTTCACTTCCTTTTGACAATATGGGATCCTTAAAAGATCCTTTATATAGGAAAGCTAATGGTTTTTTAAAAGGAGCTTGGGAGGCATCTACCTCCTCTTTTGGCCTTCACTTGCTTCCACTTGTACTGCCCGCTCTTTGATTGTTTGGTTATCTGAGATAGAAGAGCAGATTAGGAACAAATGTCCCAGAAAATTTTAGCAGGGCTCCCTACAGTTAAAAAAGCAGCTGACTTTTTAGCTGACGCCTCTACCGATGCTATTAAGTTAGCCGCTCGCATGTCAGCCCTAGCCAATTCTGCCCACAGAGCCTTATGGCTTAAAAATTGGAATGGGGACCTCTTATCTAAAAAGAGGCTTTGTGCTATGCCATGTGAAGGGGAATTCCTTTTCGGTTCCACTTTAGATGAGCTTTTGGAAAAGGCATCTGATAGGAAGAAAAAATTTCCAACTCAGTCTTTTTTCCCTACCAGGGGTAGAGTTAATAGATCCTTTAGTTCCTTTAGAGACAGCAAAGAGGGAGATCGGAAGGATAGAGAGTTTAGAGGTAGGACCCAGAAAAAGAGTGGAAGGGGGTTCTTTTTCAGTCAAGCCTCTGCAGACAAGAAAAAGTCACACCAACAATGACGCCAGGCTCCATGTGGGAGGAAGATTAACTTTCTTCCTGCATGGAAGTTGATTTCCAGAAGTGCCTGGACTCTGGATACCTTAGGCCTGGGTTTGAAATTGGAGTTCAGGGCCCCTCCTCCAGCAACATTTGCTGTTACACTCTACACAGGCTTGGGATGGACTCTTTACAGTTAGAAGTTCAATCCCTAATAGAAAAAAGAGTTTTAGTTCCAGTCCCCAGAGGCCAAGAAGGAGAGGGATTCTACTCTACTCTCTTTCTGGTGAAAAAAAACAGATGACTCATTGAGAACAATTATAAATTTAAAAAGGCTAAATCGTTCCTATGCATTGCAGTAGAAATAAAAGGTACAATCAGGCACCTACAATTTCAAGCACTTCCTTTCGGTCTTTCAATGGCTCCCAGGGTGTTTACAAAAATTATAGCGGAAATGGGAGCCCACATAAGAGAGAAGCACATACTATTCATTCAATATCTCAACGATTTCCTCATAGTGGCAGAATCCACGGCAGCTGGCAATAGATCGGTTGGAGAAGTTGTGCTGATATTACAAAAACTGGGCTTGATTGTGAACAGGAAGAAGTCAAGATTGGTTCCAGTTCAGCAGTTTCTGGGACTGGTTTTGGACTTCAGGGAGGAGAAGTGTTTCTTGACAAACGACAAATTAATGTCTCTGAGGGAGAGAATTCTGAACCTCATCAGGAATCCAACTGTCTCAATAAGAAGAGGTATGTCAATTCTGGGAAGTCTGACATCTTGCATCCCGGCAGTTATGTGGGCCCAGTTTCACTCAAGGGATCTAGAGGGATCTACAGTGGAACATTCTAAATGCCTGGGTTGGAGGGAAACAGACTCTAGACAAAAAGTTAATAGTCCCAGCTCAGGCCCTCCTAGGTTTAAGTTGGTGGTTGGACCCGAACAATCTGGTTCAGGGGGTTCCTTGGAAGCTACAAAATCTATTATGCTTGACTACAGACGCAAGTCCCTGGGGCTGGGGGGCTCATGTTCAGGACAGAGTACTCCAGGGGGAATGGACAGACAGTCAAAGATTAGCTTATTCCAACATGAAAGAGCTCATGGCAGTCAAATGTGCTATGCTGGAAATTTTGCCAATCCTGTCAGGCAGAAACTTACGAGTAATGTCAGACAACAAAACAGTAGTGTCCTATCTAAACAAGCAGGGTGGAACCAGGAGCAAGATGACATTAAGCGAGATTATGCAGTTAGCAGAGAACGGATGCAGTTCCATTTCAGCGGTATACATAAGAGGGAAAGAAAACATTCAGGCGGATTTTTTGAGTCATCACGTAATCTCTCAGGGGGAATGGTGCCTCCCGTGCATAGACTTGTTTGCCATAGCTCAGAACAGGAAAGTAAAAACCTTCTTTTCGCTGTCTCCGGTGGGGTCTCCCCTTGGGCTAGATGCTTTCCTTCACAAGTGGAGCTTCCCGCTGGCCTATGCCTTCCCTCCCCTGCCTTTAATTCCCAGGTTTCTGAAAAAGATAAGAGAGGATCAAGCGAGGGTCATTCTTATAGCTCCCTTCTGGCCCAGGAGGCCTTGGTTCACCTGGCTGAGGAGAATGTCTGTGACGGACCCATGGGTCCTTCCGGTAACTCGGGATCTGTTATTCCAAGGTCCGATATTCCACCCTCAGATGGAAAGTCTCCATCTGACGGCCTGGAACTTGAAAGGCTCTTGTTATCTAGAAGAGGCTTTTGCCCAGATTTAGTCACCACCCTTTTAAAAAATAAAAAGAAGGTGACGGTGTCCATCTATGCTAGAACCTGGAGAAAGTTTATGTCTTTTGCGGGATTAGAATTGAAGGACTTTCCTTCTCTGGCCCCTATGATGAAGGTTTTAGAGTTCCTTCAGAGGGGATTGCAGCTAGGCTTATCTCCTAGTATGTTAAGAGTTCAGGTTTCTGCATTATCTGCCCTGTTTAATGAAGATATTGCCTCCAACTCTTGGGTGATACGATTTCTGTACGATACGAAGTCAGTTTCTAGGGCTTCCCTCTCCCTTCCTCCAAAAGTTTTCCCCTGGGACTTAAATTTGGTTTTGGGTGCCCTTACTAGGGCTCCTTTTGAGCCCATTGAAAAAATTTCCATTAAACACCTGTCTCTTAAATTTTGTTTGTTAGTAGCCTTGACTTCTGCCCGAAGAGTGAGTGAGCTTCAAGCTATCTCTATAGATCCTCCTTATACTACTGTCCTAGAAGATAGGGTTATTATTAAACCTGACCCAGCCTTTCTTCCGAAAGTAGCATCTAGGTTCCATAGATCTGAGGAAATACCAACCTTTTTTAAAGACCCAACCTCTCTGGAGGAAAGATATTTACATTGCTTGGATGTTAGAAGATATCTTCTTCAGTATTTATCTACTACTAAGCAATGGAGGAAATCCTCCTCGATGTTTGTTCTCTTCCAGGGGAAGAATTAAGGTCAGCAGGCTTCCAAAAAAGCCGTTGGCAAGATGGATTACTTTGGCTATTGCACTTACATATACTTCTTTGGGCAGATCGCCTCCAGAAGGCCTTAGGGCCCACTCTGCCAGGGCGGTATCTACTTCTTGGGCTGAGAGAGCTGCAGTTTCTATTGAGGATATTTGAACAGCAGCTGTGTGGGCCTCTCCTTCTACCTTTTTCAGGCACTATCGTTTACAGTTGAATTCACCCTCTGATTTTTCTTTTGGATCTTTGGTTCTTTCTGCTGTTATCCCACCCTAGGTGTCTCCTTGATTATTCTCTCTCGTGGTGCTGTCATAGGGTGAGGGGAAAAATGAAGATTACTCTTACCGGATTTTCCTGAATCCATGACAGCACCCGTTATTTCCCACCCTTTTTTTGGTTTGATGGTGTCGGATTCTCACGGGTGTTGCAGTAAAAAAAAAAACAAAAACAAAAACAAAGCGTATATTAAATATTAAGTGGACTAATAGTTCATGGAGGAGGAGTGTCTCCGCCTTTTGTACTTCAAGTTTCCTGTTTTGGAAGTGGACCCCCTCTCTCTCATGGTGCTGTCGTGGGTCCAGGAAAATCCAATTACCGGTAAGAGTAATCTTCATTTTTTATACTTATTATATAGCTTTTAGAAACTGTGCCTCATTTTGGAGAAGACTGTGTATATCCTACTTGGGCCGCACTGTCATACTGCCATTCTACTGTATAGCCACTAACTACCATGCGCAAATAAATTGTGTCTGTAACTTACGAATTTTCATGACCTGCACCACACTCCGTTCCCTCCCATTTCAACTGCACAGAAGAGAAGTTAGCATACAGAGACAATGATCAGACATGAATGTGTGGTTTGCAGGGAAAGGGGAACTGGGATTCTGTCTGTAAGGGCTCATGCACACGAACATATTTTCTTTCCATGCCCGTTCGGTGTTTTTTTTAGGACTTTATGTCTGCAAAAAAAACCACGAAAGGTACACCGTGTACATTCCGTTTCCGTATGTCTGGATTTCCATTCCGCAAAAAAATAGAACATGTCCTAATATTGTCCGCATTACTGACAAGGATAGTACTTGTAACGGGGAGCCGGCGGCGAGCTTCCCCTCTGCCGTGCCGCCGGTCTCCCAGGAGTGCGCCGGAGCGAGGACGCAGGATGCGTCCTCGTCTCCATGACGACACTCACAGGAGAGGGTCCGGCACGCGCACTGATACAGCGCGTCCGGCGTTCTCCCCGCCCCCCTAGTAAACGAGCAGGCGGGGACATCTGAGCGCTGGTCTGGGCAACCAGCGCTCAGAACATTTATTATATACCTGGTTTTGGGTCATGTGGCGCTGGCCACGCCACATGACCAAATTTGGTGCATATTTGAGCACTGGTCACGTTTGGCCAGCGCTCGGTATGCAAATGAGGTCATGTGACGCTGGCCCCGTCACATGACCCAGTGGAGGGCTATTTAAAGCCACTAGTTGTCCTCCCTAATTGCCTGTGATTAGCGTTACTACTTTGATCAGTGCTTGTGCGACCTTGTGTTTGATTTGCTGTTTGACCCTGACCTTGGACTTGGACTTCGACCTCTCTTTGCTTCACCCCTGGTATTGACGTTATCTCCTGTATATGACCCGGCTTGCTGACTATTCTGATATTGTGTTTGTTTCGTCTGTGTTTGTCTCTCCAATTGTTCCCTGTTCCTCCCTGTGCACTTATACAGAGCAGGGACCGTCACCGTGGTTGTCCGCGGCCGCCTAGGGCCGACTGAGGCAAGCAGGCAGGGAGAGAACGGGGGGGGGGTATTCAGTACAGGGCGCACCTTCCCTTGTCTCCCCCGTGACAGTACTGTTCTATTAGGGGCCAGCTGTTCCGTTCCGCAAAATACGGAATGCACACGGACGTCAACCATATTTTTTGTGGATCTGTTTTTAGCAGACCGCTAAATACATACAGTCGTGTGTATAAGCCCTAAGAAAGAGGAACAGCACCTTCACAACAGAGACATTTGAGAAAATTTGGCAATTTATTCTAGTCTCTGAAAACTTCTACAGTGGGAGATAAAGTAATAGAGGCTTACAGTCATGATGCATTTAAAGGATTTGTCCTGGCATGGGATTGTGTAGTGTATATGTGGTGTAATTATGTATGTGTACCATGTATATGGTGTATTTCTATGTATGTGCGTTGCATACAGTATATGAGATGTATATGTAAACATGTGTCATGAGGCCGCATGTCCGCCGCTGAGTAGGGAACTTGTTGTTAAAAATTTAAATCCCACCCCTGGGTTTGTCTCATTATGGACAATGGGGACATATCGCTAGGATATGCCCCTATTGTCTTATAGGTGGGGGTCCCACCTCTGGGACCCGCACCTATATCAAGAATGGAACCCCGAAAGTGAAGGAGGGCGCACTGGCTAGGCTATTTCCGTCGGCTCCACAGAAATGAATGGGAGTGGGGGCCGCTCATGCACGGTACGTTCCGATTCACATCTATGGGGAGCTGGTTTGGTGGTGGCCGGACCAGAGTCCTCCAGCCACCATCTTGCGGGGCGCCATTCTTTAAATGGGTGCGGGTCCCAGCGGTGGCAACCCCCCCCCTATATAAGACAATGGGGGCATATCCTAGCAATATGACCCCATTGTCTTTGATAAGACATCCCCTTTAAGGCTGCAATGACCAGAACAAGCATGTTACATCTCGAATTACACACAAAAAACATCCCTACATCATGCCGATTTTTTTATTGAAATGCAAGTGACCCCAAAATCTCCTGCATGTAAATAAGATGTCCAGCTCTGTGTTTGGTATGGTTGGAGTTACTGACATGATATCATGAATCTTCTAGTAGACAAAGAATGCAGCAGGTAAAAAAGGGGCAATGACCCTTGCTGACTACAGGAGAATTACATTTTGCAGTAGAATCTATACTCAGATGAATACTTAGCTTAGCTTTTAAGTTGATAACACAAACCCATTGAGTGTTATATGGTCATAGATAAACACTGATGATCGTCTTAAAGCAGAATAGACATATTTTGGACATTACAACTTATTGCAGTTTACCACTCAATACAAGCCATAGAAAGCATTTGTTGCCTGACATAGCATTAGCGATCCCTCGTCCTCATACTGTGAAGGAGATTGTGAGAGAGCACCGATAACAAAAGCACACTCCAAAATTTAAACCTCAATGACATCTTTATTAAAGTAGTATAAATTAAAAAATATATATGTAATATACCATTTCTGCACTCCACCACTGTCTCCAATAGTCTAACATTAATGTCATCTGTGTATTTATTTCCAGGTCCTTCACAAGTGTGCATTAATGTTATTGTTATGCAACTGTTTTGTTCATGTAATATGCCTGGTTCACCAGCAGGTGGCAGCAGATATGGCAGAGCTATCCTTAGACAGAATTGAACTCACCATTCCATTCTCCCCCCTTTTGGCAGAGGTGATTCAGTCCTGCTTCCTACCAGAAGAGAAAGGTTATAGCAGCCAGAGGAAAGTGTTCTTTGGCTGGAGCAGGAGCCACCAAAGGGAAGTAGCTTGTAGAGCACCAAGACTCCATGCTAATTTACTTTACTGAGTGTCAGGAGGGGGATAGCAGCCCAAGGCACCCCAATCCAAGGATACCAGAACCAACCAAAAGTCCAGTAACCAGACCCAAGCAGAGTTTAGCCCAGCAGAGAAAGAGGGAAAGCAGAGTTATCAAGTTTGCCTGACAGTTTATGCCAAAGCCTGCTGGAACCAAGAGAAAGCCTGAATGTAAGAAAAGCCTGAATATATTCTGGAATCAAGTTTACCCAAGTAAAGCTGTTGTTAAAGTTTACTAAGGTCTGGACTCACATTATTCTTCATCCCCTAACTAAACAATTCCCCCTTTATTTGCTTCGGAGCCTAAGCCCGGGGTCCTGCATTCCACTAAACCTAGGACGTGACAAGGCCCTGGGGGCGGCGCATTGCAAATATATATATATATATATATATATATATATATATATATATATAGTAAGACACACATAACACACAGAAAATGCCATATTGAAAAGAGGCTACATGTAACAAATGGGTATGGAGCCTAAACTACAAAAAGTATGGACATACGTATAGTCAATACAAACAGTCCTCCCACATAGAATAACAGATACAGACCAGGATATGGCACACAATTTCCCCAAAATGTATTTTGTGGCAGCTTCTTCAGGGGTATATTAACTTATACTACTTAAATAAAGATGTCATTGAGCTTCAAATTTTGGTAGCTGTGTGCTTTTCCTATCTCTTGGAGGGACAGTCCCTACTTTGGACCCAAGTCCCTCTGTCTCTCTTTGCTCTTTAAATGTCCCTCTTTTTGATCTGAGGAATAGATTTGCATTTTTACATTTACAATATTGATCCAGAAACCATTTGTCTGGTTCATATGTGCATATTAGAGCCCACCTTGCAATTTGGATTTTAGAAATTTCTATATTCAGATCATTTTTGCGCTATTGTGAAAACTATTAAAGTGCATAAATATACAGAAAAACTGGATGTTTACACAATGAACCATAAGTGTCCCTCTTTGACTGTCCAAAAAGTTGGGAAGTATTTCTCCTTCATGAAACGAGCAACCGACTGTCGGGAAGGAATGCTTCCTTCCCGACAATGGGCCACTCCTCGGCCTGTGTAAACCCGCTTTTAATAAGAAAAAATACAAGATTACAAGGAGAGTGGAGTTTCATTCAGGAGATCAACACCAGGGATATTATCAATAGGAAACTAGATATATTGTTACTGAACTAACAGAACAAAAGCCTATGAGCCACAAGTAAATGGACATTATTTTCGTGATCAGTACAAACTGGCTATAGTGATGCCCTCTGCTGTTGTAATAATGAACAAAAGAGCAATACAGGACATATAGTACCAGTAGGTAAGGTTTAGTGAGTGCAGAGGTATCAGTAGGGACCTGAGGGGGCTCAAAGGTCCCTCTTCAACATAAAAAGATACTAGTAATATACTGTAAATGGCATGGGGACCCTGCTACCATCTTGTATTGGAACCACATGCCTCTGTGTAGTACTAAACTGTAGGGAGATGCCACTAGACAACTTAAAGGGGTTATCCCATGAATAATGTAAAGAACGAAAATCAGAGATCATATAGTACATGACAATCGCCATTTCTAACAAAGCTAGAACCAGCCCTGTACCTCACATGGATCCAGAGATCTCCCCATTCATTGCTTTGCTAGATTTATCAAGAGTTGCCAATACTAAGCAATCAGATGCCATCTTTCATTTTTCAAAGGAGCTCTGAAAAATGAAAGGTGGAATCTGATGGATTTGCTGATTCTGATTGAGTTGCTGTGGGCAACTAAACAAGTTTTCCTTTACACCAGTTTTGATAAATCTCCCCCATAGTATATGAGATAAAAGTCTGACAAAAGGGGGGGGGAATTATCAAAACTGGTGTAACTGAAACCTGCCTTAGTTGCCAATAGCAACAAATCAGATTTCATTTTCCAGAGCCCCTTTGAAAAATGAAAGGTGGACTTTGGTTGCTATTGGCAACTAAGCCAGTTTTCTTTTACACCAGTTTTGATAAATCTCCCCTGGTGTCTACAGTGAGTAAATAAGTGGCAGCCTCTTGACTTTGACATAAATTACAGTGGCGGAGAACAAGAGTCTCCAGTGTTTGCTGCTTTGCAAATACATAGAGGCTTTTATTACTCAGGTCCTGGCTGATTCAGCTGACATTTCTCCAGACTATTTATAGAGGAGGCAGCTTGTGATCTGAACTTCACCCATTCAGAGGTTGGACTGGGGCATATGCTCAAAAAACAGCACACAAATGAAATATACATGGGGTTTTCAAACCTATGTATACCTGCAGAATGTAGTACAGACAGGAGATATACTAAGCTTCTACCTTTTACTACCACTGATGGCCAAGTCAACCAATATAGAAAAAATCTACCATCTTAACCCTTTCAAGATTTTCAAGGTGATTTTCTGTTTTTTCATTTTTTTTACTTCAAGGCCACCCAAAGCCATAACGTTTTTATTTCTTCATTCACATAGCCGTATGAGGGCTTGTGTTTTATGGGGCAATATGTACTTTCTAATTGCATCATTTACAGTTGCATACAGTATGGTGGGAAGTGGGGGAAAAATGCAAATAGGGTGGAATTGTAAAAAAAAACACCATTCTGCCACAGTTTTATGTGTTTTTTTTAAATACCGTTTCCTGTGCACTGACCTGTAATTTTTAATTACAATTACAACGATAGGCTACATGTATAGTTTTTTGTGCATTTTAATACTGAAAAAAAATGTTAAAACTTTGGGAAAAACAAATTTTTCTTTTGCATTACCATATTCTGATCCCTATAACTTTTGATTTTTATGTGTATGGAGCTGTGTGAGGGCTCATTTGCTGTGGGATGATATGTACTTTTCATTAATACCATGGGGTGTGTATGGGTTTTTGATCACTTTTTGGTGGGAGGTGAAGCGACCAAAAGACAGTGAATTGGCCATTTTGACTTTTTTTGTGCTTTGCTGTATCAAATAAATCTTTTTATATTTTAATAGTACGGGCGTTTTTGCATGCGGCGATTCCCATGATGTTAACATTTCAGGCTTCAAACAAAAAGATATAACATTTTAAATTTTTGGTGAAGAATCAACAAGTGGGTCACAATTGTGAAATGGAACGAAATTTATTGGATCATTTAAACTTTTTTTGTAATAATAAAACTGAAAAGTTGGGCGTGCAACATTATTCGGCCCATTTACTTTCAGTTCAGAAAACTCACTCCAGAAGTTCATTGAGGATCTCTGAATGATCCAATGTTGTCCTAAATGACTGATGAAGATAAATAGAATCCACCTGTGTGTAATCAAGTCTCCGTATAAATGCACCTGCTCTGTGATAGTCTCAGGGTTCTGCATCATGAAGATCAAGGAACACACCAGGCAGGTCCGTGATATTGTTGTGGAGAAGTTTAAAGCCGGATTTGGATACCAAAAGATTTCCCAAGCTTTAAACATCCCAAGGAGCACTGTGCAAGTGATCATATTGAAATGGAAGGAGTATCAGACCACTGCAAATCTACCAAGACCCGACCATCCCTCTAAACTTTCATCTCAAACAAGGAGAAGACTGATCAGAGATGCAGCCAAGAGGCCCATGATCACCCTGGATGAACTGGATGAATTTAATATTGATGAATTATCCTCAGGTCATTAATATAAATAAAGCAGGCAACCCTTATAAGGCTACAGTGAAGAGAAGGCAGTGCTCATAAGAGTGCTGCTTTCACTTCAAACAGCTGTTCGGTGAGGGTGTCGGGAGTCGGCCTTGCGCCAATTTAATATTGATGAATTATCCTCAGGTCATTAATATAAATAAAGCAGGCAACCCTTATAAGGCTACAGCTGAGGTGGGAGAGTCTGTCTACAGCTGAGGTGGGAGAGTCTGTCCATAGGACAACAATCAGTCGAACACTTCACAAATCTGGCCTTTATGGAAGAGTGGCAAGAAGAAAGCCATTTCTCAAAGATATCCATAAAAAGTCTTGTTTACAGTTTGCCACAAGCCACCTGGAAGACACACCAAACATGTGGAAGAAGGTGCTCTGGTCAGATGAAACCAAAATCGAACTTTTTGGAAACAATGCAAAACGATATGTTTGGCATAAAAGCAACACAGCTCATCACCCTGAACACACCATCCCCACTGTCAAACATGGTGGTGGCAGCATCATGGTTTGGGCCTGCTTTTCATCAGCAGGGACAGGGAATATGGTTAAAATTGATGGGAAGATGGATGAAGCCAAATACAGGACCATTCTGAATGAAAACCTGTTGGAGTCTGCAAAAGACCTGAGACTAGGACGGAGATTTATCTTCCAGCAAGACAATGATCCCAAACATAAAGCAAAATCTTGAATGGAATGGTTCAAAAATAAACGTATCCAGGTCTTAGAATAGCCAAGTCAAAGTCCAGACCTGAATCCAATTGAGAATATGTGGAAAGAGCTGAAAGCTGCTGTTCACAAAAGCTCTCCATCCAACCTCAAAGAGCTCGAGCTGTTTTGCAAGGAAGAATGGGCAAGAATTTCAGTCTCTAGATGAGCAAAACTGATAGAGACATACTCCAAGCGACTTGCAGCTGTAATCGCAGCAAAAGGTGGTGCAACAAAGTATTAATGCAAGGGGGCCGAATAATTTTGCACGCCCAACGTTTCAGTTTTATTATTACAAAAAAAGTTTAAATGATCAAGAGGCCCATGATTACTCTGGATGAACTGCAGAGATCTACAACTGAGGTGGGAGAGTCAATTTTCAATGACAACTTCACAATTGTGACCCACTTGTTGATTCTTCACCAAAAAGTTAAAATGTTATATCTTTTTGTTTGAAAGGGGGGGGGGGCAAATACTTTCGCAAGGCACTGTATATACATTTTTTTTTCCAGTAGACAATAGCTGATACAACATATTCAATGTATGGCATTTTGCTTGCTCATTGTTCAACAAAAATCATCCTGAGTATAGGGCATCAATTTTCTAGATCCTGGAGAACCTCTTTAGATACCAAACTAGGCTGTATCCTTAAGGGCTCTTTCACACGAGCGGATGCAGTCCGAGAAATCCACTGCGTGTAGGAGAGCCAAGCCCCTTTCTGGACAGAGCCCTAAGGAGTTAAACTCACAAGTTCTGTTAGGGTGGGTTCACATCAGCGTTATGCTTTCCGTTTGTGTTTTCCGTTATAACATGGTTATAACGGAAAATAACGGAAACCATAAGACGGAAGTCAAAACGGAAGCCTTTAGAGGCATTCCGTTTTAATCCGTCATAATAGAAGCCTATGAGAATCATAACGGATCCATTTGGTTCCCGTTATGCAAAACGGAAAACAAAGTCCTGTCGACAGGACTTTGTTTTCCGTTCAGCATAACGGAACTCAGACGGATCCGTTATGATTCTCATAGGCATCTATTATGACGGATCAAAACGGAAGCCTCTAAAGGCTTCCGTTTTGACTTCCGTCTTATGGTTTCCGTTATTTTCCGTTATAACCATGTTATAACGGAAAACACAAACGGAAAGCATAACGCTGATGTGAACGAGCCCTTAGTGAAAAACTGATGTTTTGCTCTCAGTTGTGCTTCAGTGTTTTCTGCAATTCTGTTAAGTTTTTAAAAAAATGTTTTCCATTCATCTGTTTTCATGAGTAAAAATGCTTGAGAACTGATGTGTTATTTCTTAGAAGCAGATTTGATGGTGGATTCCATAGACGTCAATGTGGAGGCAGAAAAGCCTCAATCGAAAACTCTTCTAAAACACTTGCAAAAACTCCTGTAAAAATTCCACCAAATTATAAAATCTGGCACTAAAACTACCTGTTGTCAGCTACTACTGATCTGCAAATTATTTTTCTGCTGTGAATTTTAAGTGTGTGAACATATCCACCGTGTGATTCTGCTTTTTTTTATTGAGCCATTTACTTGAAAATCCTGCATGAAAAATGCATTGTATGCTCTGCGTTTAGTTGCGATAGAATATGAAAGAAAGTCTCTATGTGCATAAATCCATTGACATTAATGGGTCAGTTTTCACTTGCAGATCCTGTCCATTTTAAACAGGAACAGAACCCGCATGTGAAACTGGCTCTAGTGCATGAACTTTTGTTCACCTATCTATTTTGCAGTTTCTATGTTTTTTTAAAGGAGTTGTCGGCTGTTACTATTGATGACCTATACTCCCGCACCCCTGCCAATCAATGCTGCCTTCTCTTCATTGTTTACTTTCTTGCAGTTTCAACTGCAGCGGTGAGCCAATGTAATTACATCTCTGCTTCCCATTCACTTCAATGAGACGGCTCCTTCCCGTTCAAGTGCATACTACAGAGCCGTTAATGGGACGCAGAGTGGTAATTACACCAGCTCACCGCTGCGGTTGTGACGGAGAGCAGGTAAACAGTGAAGAGAAGGCAGTGCTCATAAGAGTGCTGCTTTCACTTCAAACAGCTGTTCGGTGAGGGTGTCGGGAGTCGGCCTTGCGCCAATTTAATATTGATGAATTATCCTCAGGTCATTAATATAAATAAAGCAGGCAACCCTTATAAGGCTACATTCACACGGCCATATCTGTTTTGTGGATACCGATTGATCTGTGGGCCCTATTAAAGAAATGCCTGTTCTTGTATGCAAAATGGAGATGAGAAGGATTTATTCTATAATTTGCAGAACGGCTGCATGGATGCGGGCAGCACACGGATCACATCTTTTGCGGCCCCATAGAAATGAATGGGTCCATATGTGATTTGCCAAGAATACGGATCGAATGAGGACCAAAAATACAGTCATGTGAATGCAGCCTAACCTTTGAAAATCAAATTAAAATTACATACGTTCCTTGTAGTCATGAGGTTAGTGCCCTGCCTTCCCTGTCTCGTCCTGTCAGCAGTGATCGATGGGTTGCCATATGTACATGCAGATACAGCACACGGCAGCCCGTCAGTAATAGTGTTGCATACTTTTTACACATTCAGCATATAGAAAGAATGTTATAGTGAAAATACATATTCAGGGGCACATTTATTAAGACCGGTGTTTTAGACGCCTGTCTTAATAAAGCCTTAAACTGGCAGTGGTTCCGCCAAAGTTATAAATAGGCGCCAGCCTCTCTAACTTCTGCGCATCCAGCGCCAGTTCTAAATGTAACACAGCTTCTGAGCTGTCTTACATTTAGACCATTTTTTATGCCTGAAACAGCCGTGGAACATGGTAAATGAGACGGGCCTACCGGCCACCTTCTTCCCCGCCCATGCCACACCCACAATTTTAGATGTGGCGCGAGCGGGGCAAAGTCGCATATAGCAGCTGAACTAAACATTGCACCACCATCTGCACCTCAAATTCACCTAATATAGGCGTATTTCAGGATAAAAAATTACCCCCTTAGTTTCTTGATTAAATATAGTAACATAGTAACATAGTTTATAAGGTCGAAAAAAGACATCTGTCCATCCAGTTCGGCCTGTTATCCTACAAGTTGACGTCAATATGACGTCATTTATGACAACAGGGTTTCAGTTTCATAATAAAGTAAAATAAAACCTGCTATACACACATATTATTACATGCCTAAAGTAATTCAGTATTCCTTCATTTGTTTTTGGTTGGGGCTTTCATTTAGCACTAATAGATAATAGCATTAATAAAATGTAAATGGCCACAAGGGGGCAATACATGCATATATTTTATAATATAAAGACTGTCGGACCATTATTACTGTTCTTGGCGATCAAATAGGAGTGTTCCTTTTCTTAACACGTTCCCTCCCTGAACATATAATTACACTTTTATAGCACTGACATAAATACTTTGTTACAGAGTTATTTTTACTTTGTTCATGATGACAACATAGTTTCTCAATAAATTCAGTTCAGTTTGATAATAAAGTAAAATAAAACCCTCTATACACACACATTATTACATGTCTAACGTAATTCACTGTTCCTTGTTCCTGCACTACTACATAATAGCATTAATAAAATTTAAATGGCCACAAGGGGCAGTACATGCATATATTTTATAATATGAAGACCAGGACAATAGATTACCATTATTACTGTTCTTGGCGATCAAATAGGACCGTTCCTTTTCTTCACACGTTCCCTCCCTGAACATATAATTACACTTTTATAGCACTGACATAAATACTTTATTACAGAGTTATTTTTACTTTATTAGACTTGTCATGGTGATGATATTCATATAAATGTCATATGAATGTTTCTGACAGTTTAGAAGCTTGGAACGGAAATTATGTGTCACATCTCATTCTATTAACTTTATCTCAACTGAGACTTTTCTACTGGATAGATCATTAGTACCTGATCGCTGGGGTCCGATACCCAGGATCCCACAAATAAGCAGTTTGAGAAGGTACTGGCACTCACAGTAGCACTGCGGCCTTCTAACAGCTTTGTCTACACCATGTGATGTCACGTTCATCGGTCACATGACCTAGGCGCAGCTCAGCCCCATTGAAGTGAATGGAGCTGAGCTGCAATACCAAGCACAGCAGCTATATACTGTACAACGCTGTGCTTGATGAGCAGGGAGAAGGCTGTGGAGCTACTTCTCAAACAGCTGATCGGCGGGGTTCCCTGGTGTCAGACCTCCACTGATCAGATACTGATGACCTATCCAGGGGATAGGTCATCTGTAGAAAAGTCTCAGAAAAGCCTTTTAAGTGTACATAGCCAGTAAAATATGGTAGTGCCCATGGCCCTGATAAATCCATGTATGACTATTCCAGCTAACAATTGTGATTTTCATGGGATATTCATAATGACCAAATCTTAGACCTAGGGAACTATAGACCTAGAAATGAATGCTAAAAGCAGACAAAAAGTATAGATGCTCCAACTGTTTGCAGCATTATCTCCCTGACCTGACACAATCAGTCTTGTAGAAATCCTTCAGAGAACAAAAGGTATTACTCTCCTACTAAAACCCTTCACTACATTCTCTGTACATGTACAGCCGATGTTAGGTCTTTAAAGATGGCGCCCGCTCAAGAGCTAAGCGGGAACCATAGCTGACAAGTGCCTGCTGTTTTGCTGATAACGCAGATAAGAGTTCAGATGCTGTGGTTAATTGTGACTATGGGTTGTGGGCGATCACTTACCAGGAGTGCTGTTTTGCCAGTGATTGAAAGGCTCCCCATAGGAGCCGTTACGTTTGTATGGCAGCCTTGGGCTTTCGGAAGGCTCTGAGGCCTGCTATAGCAAAGTTCTTATCAAGCCCTGCCTCTGACAGAGCTTGATAGAAATGACCCGATTCTCCCATAGGCTGCAATAGTAAATCATTTCAGTCTATGGGAGAAGTGATCAGACAATCGTATGTTCAAATCCCCTAGGGGGATTATAATTGTAAAAAAAAAAAAAAAAAAATTTTGAAAAATATAAAATTCAAATAACCCCCTTTTCCCATTTTATAAATAAAGTAAATAAATAACACAAAATAGAGATCACTGGCATCAACACATTGTTGTCCAGGCTTCCTAATACTGATGACCAGGGGCGTTGCTAGGCTAAAACATTCGGGGCCTGGGCCCATAATGTTTTCTCCCAGGCGCCGAATGTCCTGCCTGTTAGACAAATACAATTGTATTGCCATCCTCAGTACTGCAGTACAATTTAATCTATCAGACTGCAAGATAGATTACATCATCACTAGAGATGAGCGACTCTATTCGCTGCTTCGTAGATTCGTATTGAATCTTGGGATTTTTCAGCTGCGAAGCGAATCCGAATATTAGGTGATTCGCTTTGCTTTTGTACGCATTCGCTACGTAGTGTGTCCTATAAATTATACGCTATTCTACGTATAATTTAGTTACTCTATATGCTGTCGCGTACGAATTCAATTCAGCGATGCAGACTCCTCCCTGGTAGTTCCGCCCCTTTCTCCAGCGCGGGAGGATGACGAGGCAACTCAGGAAATTAAGTTGCGCATTCGCGCGCCTCATCCCTTTTTCCCCCTTTTCAGGTTATTTGGGGAGCCCCTTGAAAGAGGGTTTTTTTTTTACCCATTTGGATTACAATTTTACCTATGTGGATTACAAATTGCGACTGAGTTTGGGACTCTGCTCCAGTTCTATGACAAGCGTCAGAAGAAAAGAGACTTAAACGTGTCCGTGAGCATACTAGGTAGGTGATATTTAAAATTTTTATATTATACCTATAATAATGTATTTGCACTTTACCATATATATGTCTCGAATATTCGCTCTGCCTCTGAGGAGTGCACGCCGTGGCCTCTCCTCGTATGTGCCTGCGTATTACGTAATTGCTTAGACAATAGTACGCTGAGATTCGTAAGCTATTTGTACGCTCATGCGTATGTCTTCTAAGAAGTTGCGTACATTTTGTAAATGAACATTCGTTCTTAGTGCGCGAATGTTCGCTAATAGCACATAATAACATATATTTTGTACACAAATACAACAAATCTATTCGTCGAATATACGAATTTTAGGAAAAGTTCGGCGAATAATTTTTTGAATGATTCGCTCATCTCTAATCATCACAGGTCCTTTTCAACCCCTGTCTTCTAAACTGAAGAGGAGAATTGTGGGGAAGAAACTGCAGTGAGCACTGCTACATCAGAAGAGGTAAGTGAAGGGAGAAGCAGAGGGATGCTGGGAGTTGTGGTTATTTAACTGGGACTGTATGTCAGGGCAGAAGGGAGGGATGTTATCATGGGACTGTGTGTTGGAGGTGACTTGGGCAGGGTTCTGTTAGGGTACTTTCACTCCGGCAGGCTGTTAGGATCCATGCTGCCGCAGGTTCACCCATGGAACAGCCTGCCGGAGTCCCCTGCCGCAGGTGTGAAACTAGCCTTAGGCTACTTTCACACTTGCGTTGTAAGGGTCCGTTTGTGAGATCCGTCACAGGCTCTCATAAACAATCCAAAACTGATCAGTTTTGCCCTAATGCATTCTGAATGGAAAATGATCCGTTCAGAATGCATCAGTTTTGCTTCAGTTCAGTCTCCATTCCGTTTTGGAGGCGGACACTAAAACGCTGCTTGCTGCGTTTTGGTGTCCGCATGAAGAAACTGATCCAAACTGGCTATTTAAAAGCTAATACAGCCGGATCCATTCAGAATTAGCTCAGAATGGATGCAGATGGTTGTATTATCATGACGGAATCGTTTTTGCTGATCCATGACGTATCCAGCAAAAATGCTGGTGTGAAAGTAGCCTTATTTACATTGTCGGTGCTGGGGTCACTGTAGGGTGCAGTGTTACTAATGAGGGAATTACTACTGGTAGGACTATTACTATGGGGGGCACTATTATTTCTCCAGGATAGTATTTGGAGGTTTTGGGGGGCACAGCGAGCAGCAGGATAAGGCTGTGGGGACTCCAGGTTGGGGGATGATGATAGAAATGTGATGAAGCTAAGATGTCTGTGTGTCACACTCTGCAGAGACGAGGCTGAGAGAAGTTGTCCGGACCGAATGGAGAAGATGATGACAGAGAAGATCTACATCACAGAAGACGTCACTTGGGAGGCCCTGGATGTGAGGTATGTTCTCCAGTTGGGACGAGGGTCGACATAGAGAACTGGGCCATATTCATTGGGGCTTGGGCCCCAGATCTTTTGAGACCCTAGCAACGCCCCTGACTGATAACCTATCCTTAGGATAGGTCACCAATATCAGAGCAGCAGGGGTCCAACACCCGGCACCCCTGCCGATCAGCTGTACAGGAAGATGGTGCACGCAGTGCGCACGTGCCGTCTCCCTTCTCTCTTCCTGCCCCCTGCTGCTGTCCCATAGACATACAGCAGCGGACAGGAAGAGAGACGGTATGTACACACTGTGCGTGCCGTCCCCCTGTACAGCTGATCAGCAGGGGTGCTGGGTGTCGGACCCCTGCTACTGTGATATTGGTGACCTATCCTGAGGATAGGTCATCAATATTAAAAATCCCGAAAAACCCCTTTAAGTATTAAAGTATTTATTCCATACAGTGAATGGCATAATGGGGAAAAAAATCTAAAATTCAGCACCCCAAAAATTTTAGAAAGTGATTAAAACATGACACACAGACAAAATGGTATCAATAAAAACTACATATTGCCCCAAAAACAATAAGCACACACACAGCTCTGTAGATGTGACTACAAAAAGTTATGACGATTCAAAGAGAAAATACATTTTTTTGGGTGCACTCCAATATAGCATGGAACTACTAGCTGGCTTATCGGATCTTGGAAATAAAGCCGCAGACTGGCAAATTGCATCAGAAGGGGACCTGCAACAAATGTGCACTAACTGCATCAGATTCTAGCAGTGAAAGCCCTGTACCGATGGCAACAGGTAATTGCATGATCCCCACACATTCTGCCAATTGACGGTGGATAAGCATCAAGTTTTTTCTGCAGTGCTAACTGGTTAACCAGCACAGTGGTGTATAGATAGAAAGCTGAGTGTTTTGAAGTATTATTGTGTACCAGGGAAGGTTTAATAAGTAGAGAACATTTTTCTTATTATCTGTTGTCTAAACCTGGAGTGCATCTTACAGTCCGAAAAATATGGTAATTAAAAATTACCAGTGAGGGGATAGATACAAGAACATTTGGATACAAGTCACTAAAGGGAACTTGTCACATGCAGCATAGTGTCTGATCTGCAGGTATCATGGTATAGAGCAGTGGCAGCCAAGTAAATTGATTTATTCATCATCTCCGCGTTTTATATGCTTAGATACCCTGTCCTCAGAGGTGCTTTGGAACAAAGAAACCTTGGTGGTAATATTTCAGGAGGGTCTCGTAGGTCACATTAAGGATGAATTGGCAGTTTGGGACTTCCCAGCTACTGTGGACAATCTAATGACCCTGGTCACATGCGTTGATTAGCACTTTGGAGAACGTCGCAGGGAGTCGATTTGGGAGAGGAGAACTCCGCGAAAAGCACCAACATTCCACTTTCTCACCTCTTCTTCATCCCCTCTAGTAGAACGTATGCCATTGGATAGAGTCCAACAGTTAAAGGGGTTGTCTGGGTTCAGTGCTGAACCCAGACATGTCCCCTTCTTCAATCAGGCAGCCCCTCTGAGATTAGCATCAGAGCACTTCATGCCCTGATCCTGTCCCTTGCCCTGTGCTGAATCACTGCTAAACAGACTAGAGCAGCGCTAATGGGCGGGACATCACCAGGAACACTCCTAGGCGGAAGCCTCCACCTAGCAGTGTAAAAATGTAAACAAAAAAGCCAAGGAAGAGCATTGGAGCATTTCATGCTATGATGCTCATCTCAGAGGGGCTGCCAGAAAGAGTGGCAAGACCAATTCAGCCTCAACCTCCTATGTCTCTATTGTGGTGACAAGAGTCATTATGTGAGGAACTGCCCATTCTTACTGAGAAACTCCAGTGCCTAGGGAAAAACGACCCTACGTGAGGATGATCCTTTCCTAAATGAACAATTCATGTGATCCAGTCCTTCAGTGATATCCAGTACATTAAACTGGTTTTCCTGGACTCTAGTTTTACTGACATCTTGCACCAGGTCTTAGTGATGCAGTACCACATACTCTCAATTTGTCTGAAGCATCCCCTGGCTGTGGCATCTGTCAATAGCATACCTGTTCCTGAACCCATCCAGTACGCTACGTAGCCCATGACTCTCCATGGGGGACTTCTAGATCCCAAAAAGATTTTGTTCTATGCCTTTCTGGTGTCCATCAATCTTCTCCTGCTGGGATTACCAGGCAGATTCACAGTGGGCTGATCTGCATACTCACACAGTGGGCCACCCATGTTGTCCCTGCTGTCAGGATGTTCCCAGCAGGTGGAGCTATAGCTGTTACTGTTCTATGGATCACTCTACTTTTGGCTCCACTTCCTTGTCTTTCTGTTGTAGGCTCCTGCCATGCCTTCGTGTGGACACCACATCACCAGGGACTCCTACTGTCATGAAAGCAGCTTGTGACCACTGAAAATAGGCACTGAGCAATAAAGCCCCAGAGAAGCACTTTCCACATTTCCATAAGATAGACATTTCACATACTGTAAGACAGATAAAGCTACAGATATTCCAAGTTCCAGTATTGCAGGCAAATCAAGAAGGGGGATTACTGGAGCTTGCTCTCAAAACAAAACCCCCAACAACCAACTAACTCCCCCCTCCTCCCCAGTCACAAAGATATACAGATATAGCACCCCCCTTTCTCCTCTGTCTGTGTTATCAGCTAGCAGTTAGCTCAGCAGTAGAATGAATGCTGTGTGTACGTGTTTCCCAGACCTCATATACTGTAACTGTTGATATGAAAAACATCAATACAACTATCGAATACAACAAACACTAACCTAAACTAAAAGATTAGTCAGCCATATACAGTACAAGGTTACAGGGACATGACACAGTCCACTCTGACACCTGCTCCTCTTACAAACAGCCCAGCGGGCTCGTGAAGGATGACCACAACCTGCCTCTGGTGATTGTGGGAGTCAGTGGACTAGGCCAACTAGGTGAGTCAGTGTCCATGGACACAGAATATAGGGGGTCATTTACTATTCTGAAATACACCCCTCTGTAGTGTTTTTCTACTCTCCCTCTCCTCTGCCAATGGTAAGGGGGCCCTGCAGGTATGTAATGAGGACTACAGAAGTGCACAGTTTAAACTTGTCTCTTTCTGGACTCTGCATTCCTCCCACAATCTTTACTGCTCAGAACAACGTCGCTTCTGCAGGCTGTAAAATAATATAGCCAGCAGAATCAGCCATAAGGACCAAGAGGGGCAGTGCAATGCGCTGACACAGTTAGGATGTCAGGAAGAATCCAGGAGAAAATCACTGAAAAAAGTGGTCTCAAATGGCAGAACATGCTCAAAACCCCAAATGCTGTTGCGCATTTATAACCGGGGGAGCAAATCCTGCACATGTGGTATAGGTAATTACAGATAGGGGCATGAGGTCCGACACACAGCGACCAGCTCCCAGTTACCTCCAGCGTGAAATCACACATACAATGGGAGGGGGGCGGAGGCTGTGAGTCCCATCTTACCCTGACGTCATGTGACCCAGGCTGCACAGGTGCACCTGAATGTTACCCCTTAGTCAAATCAAGGCACATTCAACCTGGAGTTGCCACGCCTCCAGGTGTAAATGTACAATGGTCTCAAATGGGGTTTTGAGCATGTTCTGCCATTTGAGACCACTTTTTTTCAGTGATTTTGTTTGTACATTTACACCTGGAGGTGTGGCAACTCCAGGTTGAATGTGCCTTGATTTGACTAAGGGGTAACATTCAGGTGCACCTGTGCAGCCTGGGTCACATGACGTCAGGGTAAGGTGGGACTCACAGCCTCCGCCCCCCTCCCATTGTATGTGTGATTTCACGCTGGAGGTAACTGGGATCTGGTTGCTGTGTGTCGGACTTCATGCCCCTATCTGCAATTACCTATACCATAGTAGGGTTAGCGTTAGGTCCCGTGCCACTTGAGATACCTTGACGGGGTGCTCGGGCTCCGGTATGTTCTTGATATAAAAATAAATTTGGCGAAAGTCTCATTTTAACATCAGTGTGAGGTTTACTGAGTTATGTCTGATTCACATATCAGTGTTTGGTCAATGTTTGATATTTCCATCAGTGATTGCGAACATGTGTTGCAAGGTTATTTTTTTTCCTTCCCTTTGTTTGTTTCCCTTCTTTCCTTTTATTATTACCTTTTAATGTAGTGGGCTAGTGATATTACTTGTTAGCTAATGAGCAGGTACAAAGCCCTATTGTTCTGTGCCAGATGAGTGGTTAACTCAGAACATGCGTACTGCACACTGGAGACCTTTTAGGAGGGGTCACTAGAAGGTATAAAAGATAGATACATGTAACAGAGCTTTAAGCTCTAAATACGCCTAAATTAGGTGTATTTCAGGCGCAGTTGCGCAACAATCTGCAACTTCTCGAAGCCAGGTCTAAAAAAAAAGGGTGTGTGGCATAGGCAGGGACCAGTGCCGGACGTGCAGCATCACAGCATCAGTGGGAGCCGCACTGCGCATACTACACTCTATTTATTAGCATTGCGTCTATTTTCTACATTACTGTCTCAAACTACCAGTTGGGGCAGTCTTCTACTTACCTGATTTGTAGTTATTATGTAGTGATACAAACTACCTCTGTGGAAACACGTTGAGCAACTGAGCAACTAATGAGCAAACAATAGTTCAGTCTAGCTAGTAATAGTTAGGTGTAATTTATTTATGCCTCTCTGACTCATGTGAATAGGCAACACTTAGCTCCTGTACCTATTCTCAGTTGCAGGTCAGGTAAAACTGCTAGTCCTAAACCCAAGGCTGGTGTTAGAAAAAACAGTACACTGCATAGGCTTTGGGGACTACAAGCAGCTTAAAGGGAGTCTTTTACCTGTTTTTCACTAATATAACTAACAGCACTGCCCCACAGAAGATTGCAGAAACATACCAGACATATCTGTGTGCACTGTGTGTCTGTATTACATGTCCAGCAAAAGCACTTTTATTCTGCTGGAAAACAACTCCCAAGTGACCAGCTGAAAGTGAAACTAAAAAACAGCTTTCTCTCCCGGCTCGAATTCTAACAGATATATCTTCTGATATACTGGATATAATGCTGTGATTTTGGTCTCATTTGAAAGCTTGGAATGCCAGCTTTCAAAGATATCAATCCCAAGATATGAGCAGCTAAAGCAGCCCTCCCCTTTTCAGTCTGGTTTGCTTTGAGCACTTGCAGCAGCAGAGCCGGGCACTTGGGAGCTGTTTTCCAGCAGAATAAAAGTGCTTTTTCTGAACACGGAATACAGACACAAAGTGCACACAGGTATGTCTGGGATGTGTCTGCAATCTTCTGTGGGGCACTGCTGTTAGTTATATAGGTGAAAAACAGGTGAAAGACTCCCTTTAAGTTAAATTGAGGTTATCTGCCTTTGATACATTTAAGGTGTCCTGCCCACATGTTTTTAACAAGTCAATCAATAAACATTTTGTTATTTTCTTTTTAGTATCCTTTAGGCAGTGAATTCTATTAAATTTGGATACAAAACCAATATATACTTCATAGTCAGTGGCTTTTGAGTCGTAGTTTCTCCACAGCTGGAGTGCCGGAGGTTAGCCTTCACTGGTCTAGGATATATTCCCCCTGAAACCATTTCTCATTTTGACCCTGTGATTCCAGTCCTAACCTTTTGATTGGATTGGATCCGCTTCTGTAACACTGACTTTCTTAACACTATTTCATTCTTAACATATCTAATGCTTTCTGACCCTGTCTATCATCTCTCTCACATTCTTTGGTTTCTTCTCCCATTCATCATTTTTCACATGCTTTTTCCTAATTACTCATGTCCTGCTTACCATTACACAGTCCCTCGTTCTCTGCTATTCTTATGCTCCCCATATGAATGTCATCTCCATCACCTTGGAGTTGCTCTTGTAATTCCACTTTTCATCAAACACACAGTGTCACAGCACATGTGCTCAGCACTAGCTTTCCAATACTCACACAGAGCCCACCATCGTTCTGGTGGTTAACCACCAAGTCATTTTTGTAACACAACCTTTAGCTCTTGACATCAGATGCTTGCACTTCTCTATACTCACATGATACCAATACACAATGCCGGCATTATACTGGTGGGACACAGCTCAGTCCTTCTAAGCATGCCAACTTGACTCTTCTTTTAATACTGCTATATATCCATCCTATCACTGTGCAACCATATTCCTTTGAGTAACTTTATTGAATCCTGTTACAGATATTGTCCAACTGTTAATACCTCTATATCAGTATTTTCCTGTATCTATATTTATACTATGCTCTTTTGGTGTAATATTTATATAATTCTCCTAGATGAAGCCTTTACCCATAGTATATACAGTAGATGTATATATTTTTGGTAGCTAGTCACCTTGGAAATTGCCTTGTTACTCGGATTACGTGTCACTGATTTCTGCTTGGTATTAATTTTCTCTTTTTACCCCTACAGCGACACTTAGACTAAGGTCCAGAAAGAACTAAAGGATCCTTTGAAATAGGACACATATTCCATAACACATCTTCCATAACCTGTGATCTACTGTGAATATTAATTGTCACAATAACGTATACCTGATTTTGCACTGGACTTTCTTCTACATTAGACATGGGTACTCTCCTTCCATCAAGCAGGTCCTCCTAACACCCCTAGTGCAATGCTTTTATTACTATATACAGAGATAGCTGTCAGTCACCAAATAGGGCCACCCACTGGGTGCCAAAACATAGAAAACATAGGGATTTAAATGAATAAAGATACAAGCTTTACTCAATCTTTTTCCACAAACTATATATTAATCTACTCAGATCCTTCAGATCTATACCATGCTGCCCAGAAATGCCCACACTATGGCTGCATGCACAATGTGAAAGGTTCCCTTTAAAGGAAATATGTTACCAGCGGTCTCCCTATCCAACTATTTGCATAGATACATAGCACTGTTTTTCTTTTGTTGATCCAAGGTGCTGTTCTCAAGTTAAACTTTTCTTTAATACACAAATAAGGCGAAACCATTACACCAAGTTGCACCAAAGCTGTAATCATTTTTGTGATCAGTCCTTCCCTGGCTGCTTTGTTTGACAAGCCCAAATAGTGGCAAAGCAGTGAGGGAGGGGCTGATCACAAAAAGTTGCGCTGCTTAGGTGTGACAAGAGCAATGGTGACTCCCTCATTGTACCAAAGGCCTCATTTGCGTATTAAGAAAAATTATCAGAACTTGGGAATGGCGCCTGAGATCAACAAAAGAAAAACAGCTTTTAATTTGGTGAACCACAGCTATGTATCTATGCAGACAGTTGGATAGGGAGGTCACTGGTGACAAATTCCATTGAAATATAACAGATGACACAGCTGTAAAGCTGTCTAAAGCAGGCTGTCTTCAAAACCCGAATGACTGTTTGGAGGACACTAGCATGGAAGGTCACCAGAGTAGCGGAACACTGCAAAGTGCAAAGAAAAGGTTTAAAAATGTACAGTGGTCCTTGAAGATACAATGGCCTCAGGACACAATATTTTTAACATACAATGGTCTTTTCCGACCCATCGTAAGTTGAAACTAGACTCAACATACAATGGCTCAGACCCAGATCCAACCAATTAAGGTCACTTCTCTGGTAAAACAGCTGTATTTATTGCTAGTTGGCAGCTATTCCTGACTTTTACATGTAAGGACTTGTTTTATCTGTCTTAGTTTTCCATTTATTTTTTCTTAAATCTTCATTTTCTCTTATGTTGGATTACATTTTAAGGCTTTGGAACCGATTACTCAAGTTACAATGGTTTCAACATACAATGGTCGTCCTGGAACCAATTAATATTGTAACTTGAGGGAGCACTGTATTTGCTTTAATATGTACTCTACTTGTATATGCTTGTATTTGCAAAAGTCATTAATAGGCCCTATCCACAGCCACCACTAGAAGATGCTGGTGTCAACTTCTATAAATATAGAGGAAAGAACATTCTAGTCAGTCTAAACTAGTAAGTCAAACTAGTCTAGTCTAGTCAGTGTCTAGATGACAGCAAAGAGAATGGATGCAAAAATCTCGGGGTGACAGCTTTGCTTGTCCTGGACCTGGTACCACCCAGGACAGGGCCGTAACATTTACAGAAGCAGACCAGATAGAAGAGAGAGGTGTAAGAAAAGTTCAGTAGAGATAACCTGTCTGAAAAGGATTTATGTGCTCTATGGCATCCATGTTCAGGAGTTGCTCTGGTGCCTAAGTATCTTAAACCACAGTTTGGCTCACTGTGAAAATCTACATGTCTCAAGTTGCATTCTGTATAAGTGTACTGCAAGCACGGCAGCTTGTTTAAGAAAGATGTTGAATACTTTGCCTGCCCCAAGGGAGAACCGCCTTTAGGTTGCATTATATTGTCTAAAATATACACCCCACATCTGGATGCTTATGTCGGAGTCAGCTAGTGAACTGCAGAGTAAAGAAAACCACTTCGGCCTATTAACTACTTCTGCAGCCGTGAAACCTGTAGAATCTGTGGAATGTACATTTTGTGTACCAACTGCCAGTCCAGGCATGCTAAGAACTGTTTGATCTGTGTGCATTTTAATTTTTCAGTAAAGTACTGCTCTGCTGCATTGTTGCCTTTTGCACTACTACTACACTACAAAGTGTTGGCATCAAAAACTGGGACCCTGCCTTGCACCTCAAAACCTCCAACACCAAGGGCACCTCAACCATCATTAGGCAGGAGAACCCCAGAAGCGGAGCGTGCCCCGAAGGGAAGAAAGTTGCACCCTTCCACATCACTGCACACTGGCATCAGAGAGCTTCAGATTCATGAGTACTACAACTACTACTACTCCCATCCGGCCACTCACTCACCCTCATACCCCTGTGGCCTGGTTGCTGAAAAAGTGGTTTTGTCTGATGAAAATCAATATAGGCTATACATGTCTTCAGTTAAAGTGGATTTCTGGGACTAACACTGATCAGCTGCAGGTCCTGGAAGGAAACAGTGTACGGAGCTGCAACGCCACACCTCCATACACTATGTAGAGGGCATTCTCGTTACTGCAGCTCAGCTCACATTCACTTGAATAGGAGCATCAGCTGCAGGACCCAAGAATGACCTGTGCACAATGTTTTTCACCTCTGAAGTGTCTTGCTTCGTCAGAATAATAAAAAAAAAATCTCATCCACACCATAAAAGCAGCCTTGTATCATGGGTGGTGTGTCATAGTAGAGTGCATGCAGCTTCGAATGGTACGTGATAGAACTTAGCTTTGGAAATAATAGGGAAAATTATAGCATAGGTATGTGTAAAGCTAATTAGAGACTTAAACACAAACTGAAGAAATTATTTAGTGTGTAATACCTTTAATAAATGTTGATCATTTTGGAAAGATTTGTCTTCAGCTTTGAATTTTCATTTCATTTCACTTTTTCATTCATTACTGTCAAAAACCTAATTAAAACCACGGTGATTCAGCGTTGTAATACAATAAAAAGTGAAATGGTCCAATGGATTTTGCAACATTTTATAGCACTGTATATTATATTTTCTGCTAATTCATGTGTGCTGAGCATTGTGGCCCAGTAATTGGCTAGGGATTGTAATAAGATATCCTAGTTCTGCAGGCTGGTTTAATGCCCAGATATACGCCAGGAATGATAATTAGTTGGTATCATAACTGATTTACTTTCAATTTTATTCCTGCATTCCTGTGTTTGATAGGAGCACCGACCCAGGGGTTAGTCTCCGGTGTCTGTAGGAGCGGAGGTATATTTAGATTGCCCTTCCTGACTTTAATACAGCAGCCAAATCCAGTGATGAGAATGCAAAATGACAAGTACTTGTTAGAAGATGTTATTTTGAGGAGTATTCGTCAGACTTGTGAAAGCATGAGACAACACTTGAATATTCATTCACATACAATCTGAATTTGGAAAGAAAATAAACTAACTACATGCAGTACTTGAATATTTGGCTGAAACAAAGCAACTTAAAGTAGACATGGGAGATCTATTCTTTTCCGAATAAGAATTGCCTAGCCATAATTTTTGTTTTTATTTTTTTTTCAAATCTCATAAGGCTAGGTTCACCTCACCATTTACATTCCGGTATTCTGTTCAGGCTCAGGAACAGAATACCAGAATTGTCATATCCAGCATATGCCGGACACCTCTGTGGCCTGGAGGATTCCATTTACTATAATGAGATCCGCTGGGTTTCTGGCATGAGTACTGGCATAATGCCGGAAACTCAGTGGACCTCATTATAGTTAATGGGATCCGACAGGCACCAGCGGTGTCCGGCTTATGCTGGATATGGCAATTTCTGTATTATTTTCCCATGCCTGAACAGAAAAACAGAATTTAAACGGTGATGTGAACCTAGGGTCAATAGGGTGAATCAGGTACTTGTAGTATCAACCAACAATGGATCAGAATGTTGTGTCATAGAACAGCCTAAGCAGTTAAACTGGTAATAAAAAAAAAAAAAAAAACGGACCTGGATTATTCCTGTATGTTTTCTCGATGCTTTGGAGGTGTAGGCCACAAAAAAAAAAAAAATCACATTTTATTAGAATCACAAGAGTCTAATACAAGGTTTTTTTAAGCCTAGGGCAATAAAAAGAGCAGAGCCAGCATATATAGAAAGGGCTTCCAGCTCCAGGCCCAGTGTGTTAGTGACCTCACTCTTCTCACTTGATCATCTGTATTGTATCAGAGATCGGTGGATCACACTTTTAAAATCTTGTCCTAGGACTGAAAAAAAATTATAAAATTTTTTGTAAGCTTTAAAAGGATCAAAACGTGACCCTACCTAATTCATCCCTAATTTATTCCTGCCTAGGGAGTGGAATAGCTGCCCTGACAAGAGCGATCCCACTGTCTTCAAAGCTGTACCTGTCTCACCCTAAGTACTACTGTCAGGTGGATATATTATTTAGAGAAAAAAATGAACTTCACCAAATATATTTTTAATTTACATGCTCAAATAGATGATTTGTCATTCTGGTTATTATGAGTCTTGCTACAGGCAAAATGAAATATTGAAGCCATGTAATAAATCGTAGTATATTAAGAATTGGTATACTGTCTGCTCCTAGTGTCAAATGTTTGGAAGCTTATCATTTGCTCTCTCAGTTTTAATAAATTCCAACAGTTTTTTTAAAATAATTTAATTAAAACCGATACAATTGTGTACATAATGCTGGTTTAAAGGGCTCTGTCAGGTCAAGCAATTATTGGGATGGAATGGTTCCTCCCTGAGCATCAGCATGTGTAAATGCTCCACTGGACAACAACGGTCCTCAAGATTTCTTTGTGCCTCAAACTGCAAATTTGCCTAGTTACATACTGTAGTTATCCATACGTTAAGTCATTCAGGAAAATCTAGGAGGTTATAAATCCTGTGACAGCTGGTTTTCACCCAATTTCTTTTTAGTGACAAAACTGTATTCATCTGTTCCAGACATTTCGGTGATTAGATAGATAGATAGATAGATAGGTCTAGATCTAGATAGGTCTAGTCACCCTGATATCAAAGGTTCCTGGATTAACATATGACATCTTTTGTAACTTATTTTAACAGAACCCATTGACATATCATGGATCTATGAGGCTTCTGCCTTTTCTATTCTAAGGGGGTGCTGCTTGTTACCCCTACATTTAAGGCTGGCATCCTTCTCCTTGAACTACCACCACTTGGTCCTCAGTAGAAGTGTGCATGCCATGAGTAATATGGACAGGCATGTCTGCTGGTGCTCAGCCATAGGCTGATCGGTGTCCTCAATATTGTACGATATGAACTCTACCAGCCTGACCTTGGATTTGTAGGACCACATTTCTTTTAGTTTTACACACTTTAGAATACCATCTGCCAGCATTGGTTTCAATTGGGGATTTCTTGTGCAAAGGCCATAAACATGTGAGGGATGCTTTAAGATGAAAAGTGTAAAATCCCTTAAACTGTTCCTGTCAAGCCTTAAATATAATTAAATATCGGTACAGTGGGTTGCCCACCAACCAGAGACCTGACCGTGACATATCCCAGGCAGAAAGGTGCATCATTATATGATATTCTGCCCATCAGGGGCAACCGAATCATGACAGAAAGGAATCAAGACACCAGTTTAAACACAGCCTAGGTGCAGAAGACTAACAGTTCATTTGCCATGTGTCTTAGGCTTCAGTCATGTAGAGGACATGATGTTCTTATATACAAAGGTATGCCATACACTTGTAGTGTATATGTTTTAGTTGTGCCAAGAAATCCAGCAGGTTACACTCATAAGTAAAACCAGTATCCAAATAAATGTGCCATACAGAAATCTATAGGGCCATGCATCAAACATGATATGAACAGTGCCCTATACTGTACATTACAAGAAAAGACTGAGTATATTCTGTATTGTATTCATTTAAATCTCTGCTAATTCTGAGCTAAGTAGTAATGTGGGCCATCTTATTAGTGACTGATAGCTATCTTTGCATACACTCTGCTGCTAATCACTGATAAGATGGTCGCTGTATACAACAGAGCTCAGGGATTTAAACTGCACCTCCAGTAATAAACATGTTTCCATAAATAACTAGCAAAGGTGATTATAAGAAACTTTGTAATATATCTAATTAAAGAATTATGCTTCATCCTGGGCTTCTCAGGGTGCTTTCTTCCTTCTTCCCTTCACTTAGCCTCTTATCTCTAGTACAGAGAAGAGGGGACAGGAGGCTGCTACCAGCTAGTGAGTGATTTATTACTCAGTACTCAGTGTAGCTAAGAAACTGCAGTTTGTGTGTTTCTCATCCAGAAGCTTCCTCTCCCCATACACGTCAAAGTTAAAAGCAGGAAAAAACAAAGCAGCTTTATAAAACTAGATAGAATCCCTTGTATGATATATTGCAAAGTTTCTTATATTCACCTGCACTATTCATTTATTGTTTTATAACTGGAGGTACACTTTAAGTAAATGTTTTGCTAAATCTGCTCAGCTCCTCCAGCTCTATAGCATGCTGCCTGCAGATTGCACTTTTGCATATATTCATGTTGACAGGCTCCCTTAAAAATAGGCGCAGATACAGCTGTCGTTTGTTTGTTATGGAAAATCATTTTCGTGTTCACTAATTGTCTGAGACTTTGTCTTGTTTATGCTCTTATATTGATGTCAAGCATGGTGGCTTGAGATTACACTTCATAGATTCTTGGGAATGTATGCTCCCAGAACGACTGTAGCACCAGTGACAGCTGTGTTGTGTGTATAGTTTACATAGAAACCAGCATGGATTCCTGTGTTTTGGAGATTCCGCTCTCAGGTTAATACAGTTGACAAGAAGCGTGATATATAAGGGGTTTATAACTACAGCCATAATGCATTAGTGATGGAAACACAAATGCATTCTGTCAATTCACAGGAAATAAAACAGCATCATTCTGTAAAAGCATGCCAGTATTAGTAAAATTCCCCCTTGAGGAATATTCAACCAATTCATTAAGAGGCACAGACCTTTTCATACATTCTTGCATGTTCTGCCCTTTGTGGACTAGAACTTAAAGAGGTTTGCCCATTTCAGACAATGGGGGCATATCAACTATTTCCGTCAGCCCCATAGAAATCAATGGGAGCGGTGGCTGTGCACGCACTGTGCATTCCCGTTCACTACTATGGGGAGAGCGCTTGGTGGTGACCGGACTCAGGGAAACCCGGGGTGCTCCGACCACCAACTTCCCCGCTCTGTTCTTGTAGACATATGCCCCATTGTTTCAGATGGGAAAACCTCTTTAAAGAGGACCTTTCATGTAATTTCACTTTTCAAAATCAGTACCTGGCACTGTAGCCGATGTTTACTAGATGAGATAGGGCACTTGTTTTTCAGATCCGCTGCTTCGTTTTGCTGCTGTGCCCAGCGTTCTTTTGTTAAATCAGTTGGGACACAAAAGTTCCACCCACAGCCTGCCTCTTCCTGTCCACTTTTTGGAAAAGGTTAAAAATTGCATATTTTGTCACAAACGAGTGCTTGTGAAAAAATTTACGTAAATTACCCCAATGTGCTTTAAAGGAAATATGTCACCATTTTTTTGTGCCAGTTAAAACCAGATAGCAACACATATGCTATTTCTCACTCTCTCTTTTTATTTCCGGATTACAGATTTTTTTTATTCTTTTTTAACATGATTATGGTAGCCGCCATCTTGCCTGAGCTGTTCTTAACAGCATTTAAAAAGCATTAGGAAATTGCTTTACAGCAGCCACATGGTCCATAGACACAATGGTCAGGAGGGGACCTCATTGACTTCGATGGGAGAGTTTTCTAGACATGCTCTGTGACCTCTGCAGAGGTCATCGTCCAAGGGAAGAATAGATAAGCTCTGACAACCACCTATTGTGAATGGTGGACCCTATCTAATCTATACACAGAGGTGATATCATTACAGGCAGGATTAGAAGGACAGATGAGTAGGTAACTGCAGTTAAGTGATCTGTACAGACCAAGAAGTGGCTCCCATTATTAGGCTTGGCGGCTTGAGCGAAAACTGTAGGATTTTATGTTTTTTGTTTAAATATTGACATAGAAAATTAAAAGTAACATCGCAGCATGTAAGTGGTTAGACAGTTCCGCATCAGCTTTATATGAGAGCCCCCGCTCTCCAGTGCATGGGGGACCCATGCAGCGCTTAGACAGGGCCACTGTTAAAAGCCAGTGGCCCTGCCTAAAGCCCCTTAGTGACCGCTGTAAAATGGCGTATGGCTGCTCACTAAGGGGTTAAAGGGGACCTGTCAGTCTTCCTTACATGTCTTTTTAGTTAATACTTTAATTCCCCTGGCTTTATGTGTTTATGTGTTGATTACTGGCTTTATGTGTTCCATTTTAGTCTTTCCCTTACATCTTTGTACTTTTGTATTCATATAACCCCTTTTATTCATCACTTGCCCTAGTTAGCATTTTCAAAACTGCATAAAACCACTATCTTGTACAATTAAATCATTAATTTGATGTAGAAACTTTTTTTTTAAGAATGTGGTTTCTGGGCCCTTTTTCAACTTTATTATCTTGTTTGGTCGTATTTAAATGGTCACTAACCTTTCAACAGACTTTTCATAAATAAACAGTTGTTACGGATCCACTGATTACAGATCAAGACAGATCAGTGGTTATACGGAACCACTGTGCCAAGTAAGCAGTTTGATTTTGGTCCAAACCCTAAGGGCGTTATTCTGGCGCCTCCCCCGTATTCACCCTCTAACCCCCTATACAGGAATGTGGACTTCGTTGCGGGTTAGTGACCAGACCACTATGTCCTGGGATGGTCCTGGTGTACTTGGCAGCCTACTATCAAACTCAGGAACACAGGCAGGATCAGGAAATGCCCAGTCTGAACAGGAACCAAGACTAGAACAAAGGATTCTGGAACACCACAACAGACAGACTGGAACAAGAGCAGGGTAACACAGAGAGACCACAGCAGGAACTCAGGCAGGGTAAGGTCAGACATAACAACGGACACTGATCAGACATACAGACTGGCAAGGACTGGACAGAGAACATAACAACAAAATCCGATACAGGAACACTTGCTGAGAAGTATTTCTGTTGCTCAGCCAAGGGGTGGGATAAACAGACAGAACATATAGCTTAACCTGTTAAACCAAAGCACCCAGAGATGCACACAAACAGAACAGAAAACACAGCAAGGGCAATTAACCCCTGCCTTGCTGAACAGAACAGAGAGGAGAGACATACCAACAGTCATGTTCACACCACAAAGTATCCATGGCCAGAATGCTCAACAAAGAGGTGAATATGCACTGCCACACCAACACATGGCCCTAGATACAAAACACCCATATTCGGCAATAAGCCCACATGACAGACATCGTAATAACAGTACAGGTCAATATAAGAAATATTGTATTATATTTCATCAGAGAAAAATACCTCTTTGTCCACATATCAGCTGTTTTTTTTCTTCCCCTCCTAAACTTTCTCTGGTAAATCCATCTTGGTAGACCAAGATGGACTGTCAGCTCACTAAAAGATCAGATTACATCTGCCTTAAAAGTCTATGGAAAGGGGAGGATGGATGAGTTGCTAAGGGAAGGATGCATCTTTCTCTAATGAGATATATTACACAGTTTCTTGTATTCACCTGTTCTATTTAATTCTGCAGAGTCGGATGAAAGGTTTCATAGAAACATAGAAGACTAATGGCAGAAAAAGATCAATTGTCCATCTAGTCTGACCTCATATTTTTTTCTTTTCTTAGGATAGACATTTGTTTATCCCAGGCATGTTTACTATCACTTACTGTAGATTTCCAAACCACATCTGCTGGAAGTTTGTTCCAAGCTTCAACCACTCTTTCAGTAAAACAATATTTCCTGACATTGCTCCTGATCTTACCCCCAGCTAATTTAAGATTGTGCTCTCTTGTTCTTGTGTTTAGCTTCTTATTGAGAACACCTCCCTCCTGAATAGAGATGAGCGAATGTGCTCGTAATGAGCACTGTACCGCTCGGCTCCCCTGCACTCCGTCGGGTGAGGAGGACGGAAGCGGCTGCCTGCGCCCATGCGAGCGCAGGGGAGCCGAGCGGTACAGTGCTCGTTACGAGCACGTTCGCTCATCTCTACTCCTGAACCTTATTTAAACCTTCAGCATATTTAAAGGTTTCGATCGTATACACCCTTTCCCTTCTTTCCTCAAGGCTATAAAGATTAAGGGGCACATTTATTAAGATCAGTGTTTTAGATGCTGGTCTTAATAAAGCCTGTAGCTGGCAGTGCATCCACCGAAGTTATGAAGAGGCGCCGGCCTCTCCATGAATTCGGCACATCCAGCGCCAGTTCTAAATGTAAGACAACTTTCGAGCTGTCAGCTGACATTTAGACCATTTTCCACGCCTAAAACAGATGGGACTCCCGGCCCCTCCCCTTCCACAATTTTAGACATGGCATGAGCGGGGAAAAGCTGCACATGTCTGACCCGAGGAGAGCACTAGATGAATACTGTCTGAAAAAAAGATGAAGTGCAGGCTACAAACAAGTAGTAGAGTGCCATATGAATCCTGTATGAAGATACATAATTGGCAATTGAAGAGTTCATCCTCAATTAAAAAACTAAAACAAAAAAGAATAAAGAAAACACAGTCACTCAAGGTTAGATTTCATTATTTTATTTTTATTATAAAACTTGCAATAAAATTTACTTATGGTTGCAGTATTTTACTAATACATAGTAACACAGTTGCACATATTTACATTATATTCTCTACATAAAAATACTGTAGCCATGTCATTTTGCTAAGGTTTTTCTAAGTTCCAGCCATAAAATGAAGTCATTTTACCTGTTTGAGACGTATAATCTATAGTAAGAGTCATCAACTTTAGTCTACCATTTCTGAAGACAGGCCAGACTATGGATACTTCTCAATGTGGTCTTGTCACATACACACATAGGAGGCTTCTTTCATGAGAAACAGATTGACAGATACCAAGAGTTCTTCATCAGTGAGGCACAGCCTGACTAAAGTTACAAATATGTCATATATATTCATGGTTCAGGCTCATAGTGAGTTAATTACAGGCTTATGTAAACTAGATGAGTGGATCATAACTGTGTAGAGCTGGAAGGTCCACTTTCAGGGCTCATTCCATTTTTGAGAAGTTTCTTTCTTGAAAGACAGATTTGAAAAATATAGATTGAAAGACCTTAATGTAATAGATTATCTCTAGTCTGCTTCACCGATGCTATAAAAAGATGTAGTCTGGTCTGCTTTCATCTACAGTAGACAAACCCTGATCCATGTTTTTATGGCAGAATAGATTAAAACACAAAAGAAATGAGTCACTGAAATCGTGTAATCCCTTTAAAAACAATACAAATGTATGTCTCAGCTTCCCATGTTTTATGAAATATAAAGTGCATCAAGGGATATGGTGGGAACATATGTAAAAAACAGGAAACGCCAATCTAATTTCTGCAACATTATACAAAATTGAGACTTTTCTTAGAAAAAATGTCTACTCCATAAAACAGAGCTCTGATCTAAAAAAAAATATAATAAAAATAATATAATGTAAATATTAATACCGGCATGCAGCATGTTTTTGGAGTTTCTGGAGAGGCAGAGACAATGGATGTATATGTCAAAGCCATTCTGAAGCAGAATTCAATTCAATTCACACATAAAATGGTATGCAAGACACTATATCTAAATCTAAAATAATATACAACTCAAAAAGCAAACAAAACAAAAACACTGTTTTCAATGGATGGAATAACATGCAGTTTTGGGGCTTAACACAGAAGTAGATTCCAAAGGAAAATACAAAGAAAAGACTGATCTCTTCTCTTTTGTATCTACTCCTGAGTTTGGCTGAAAAAACTGCTTCAAAAACAGCAGCATGTGTGATTTCAGCCTCTGGGTGAAATGCGCAATAAATTAATGTAGAAAAAAATGTAAATTTCTCTAGGTCAGCGGTTCACATTTCATTGGTGTTGGCTGGTAATACGCATAAAAGAAGCATGTCAGCATTTTTGACCATGCAGAGCAGCTGACAGCGCTATGTAGGGCCTGGGGAGAGCAGGAAACCATAGCATTTGTGGAACATGTTTAGTAGTTAAGATAAGAATTTTTATTCTGAGGGCATTGCTCCTACAGGTGCCCCAGAGGAGGAGCTTCACAGGGACTTGCTCTCTGCACTGAAATGCTTCACATTTACTTCCCTCTGTTGTAAGTGATTGCAGTAGCATCCAGCCAGGAGACCACTACACCTGTCACCCAGAACAGAGAACAGTGGGTGTGAAGAAGCTCAATTAAGAGGGAATTTCACAGTGAAGGAGTAGTGCCCAGCAGAATAAAACCTGATATTCACACTACTCCTGATGATGAATGCTCTGCAAGAGGTACTCAATATTTGCACAGGCAAAATATCCATCAGCCATCAGTAGTAGTAAAATATTAAGTAATACTACTGATAGCTGCTGGATATTTTGCCTGTACAAATAGTGGATTCACTACATCTGGGAGCCGGCCTAGAGTTTCGGTGCAGCTCTGCATTACACAGGGAGCGCTGTTTGAGAAGGTGAGCTTTTACATTCTGCAAAAGGTAAGGTATGTTTGCCTTGCTCTCCACAGACCCTACCTAGCGCTGTCGGCAGTATTGCCACTGACATTCTCCCTTTAAAGGTTATAGTCTGATTTTGAATCTTCTGGCAAATTCTAAACAAAGAGAAAATAATCTTTTTCTCTACAGAGATGGCTGGAATGTACAGTTTTGTCAGTATAAAAATCACATATACAATGACTAGCTTGATCAGTAACAGAAGAAAGTGAAATGCATAGGAAACCACTCTTCTGTAGTAGTGTGCTGATGAAAACACTGGAGCAAATGAAAGTGTTAACTGATTAAGTGGAACATTTCTTACTGTGGACTGAATGATTTTCTCTCTGAAACAGAATTTTTGTTAAAGGAGTTCTCTGCATTTCTAAACAAAGTTTAATCAGTACATAATGAACATAATGAAAAGTTCTGCAACTTTCTAACAACTCTGTGAATAGAAGGTCTGATCCTCTTAAAGAGCCCTGCGTGAGCAGGGTATGATCAGGGTTTTCAGTCTTGGATTTAAATAACGAAAGTTTCTATCTACAAGCAGAGATCCTAAAAACGATGAGGACACAAAAAAGAATTTGATTTATGCTGCCCTATCTGGGTGACAGATACCCCTGAGCAAAACACCCGGTCACTTACTTCTGCGAGTAGAGGACTGGAGTCCATTCAGTACAGTCATGAGCATCGGAGTCCTCGAAATTCTATAGCTCAAGGCTCTCCCAACCTGCTGCCGGTGATTGCAATAGAAAGGGGAGACATGGAATGCTAGAAGCTCATGAATATGAGCACACCCTAGTGTACTGTAGCTGCTCAATACTGATTTTAGCAAAATGACTGGATTAATACAAGTAAGTGACCCAGTGTGTTGCCCAGGGTCTTTGTTACCAGTTTATGCTGCCTTCAAATAGGCACTGTTGACCAGCTCCTAAGGCTATGTTTCAAATGCAATGTGAACTCTGGTAGCCCGATCCAGCATAGGAACAGACTGCTTGAGTTCACAGGGCCATGCACACCACTGGATCCCTACTGACTACAATGGAATCCGACCGATTTCCTGCATAAATGCTGGCTTTTGGCTGGACAAAAAGTTGTGCATGCAGGGCTTTTTTGTGTGGCCAAAAGCTGACATGTATACTGGAAAGCAGACGGATCTCTATCAGCTTCCATTGCAGTCAATGGAGATCCTGAGCTGTGCGCCCCTATCCCGCTATGCTGGATATGGTGAGCTCCTGCAGTCTGTTCCTCTACTGGATCGGGCTGCCGGATTTACATCTCATATGTGAACATAGCCTAAACAGGGTCTAAAAAGAAATTATTTTCATGGAAAAATAATGACCATTCTATCTTTGACGCTTATAGCAGGGGAAAAAAAACAAACATATAAAAGCCATTTTTTGGCCAGATGGAAAGTGCAACCGCCTTACAACTGCCTCAACATACAAATATCATTCCTAAATTGAAGCAATCATTGCAATTCATCAGGTGTGTTATGGTCACTATAACAGCAACATCAGCTTCTCTAACCCTGTCTGGCTATACATGGAGAATATCTAACAATGAAATAAACGAACAACAGTCCAGTCTATTAATCATGATGTCAATATTTGAGGCACAAAAAAAAAATGCTAGACTCCAGTAAATTTTACCATACGATACTTCAGATTTGTCTTAAAGACATTTCAATAAATATGAATGAAGGCTCTGAACTTCTAGGAAACAGACCGTGTGCATTTATATTAACAAGGTATACATATATTATAACATGACAGAATACATTGACTTTAGCATGTCTTTGGCCTAGTGCTATTTATGAACCACACACAAGTATCTTAGGCGTGAAACGATTGTGTTGTATATCAGGAGTACAATACACAGACTAAATGTGTCGGATCACAGATATTTTATAAAAGAACTCGCAAATTGGAGGCATGTAGAGGTACAGTAAAGACCTCCTGCACTTCTAGGGATGCCCTCTTAGGGCATGGTACAAAATGAAGCTGTAATATGGATGTATGCATAAGGCCGTGGTCTGATACTAAGAAGAAACAGACGGCACAGTCAGTTAGTTCGCTAAGAAGGGCTTGGGATCCCTGTTCTAGTGACCATGGGAGTCCCAGCAGAGGGACTATGAATACCTGACCACTTGTCTATTGTCACTCTACCGCTTTGATGGAGTGATTCTAATAATAGCTGCTCAACATGTTTTTGTAGGTCCTCTAGGACACCCTATACTTAAAGTCGGATATAAATACTTCAATTTCAATTCATTAAAGGCAGTTTTAGGTCACATTTAACCAATTTAATTTTAACAGATTTTTAACTGAAACAATTCATTTTTAGTCCCTACAAGTATCTTAATTAAGTGACTATTAATGTGTGGTATAAGTTATTAGGCTCTATAGTAAAAATAAAATGAATGTATAATGTAATGTGGACATTTCACTAGCTGATCAATAATCACTATTACTAGAGCAGTGAAAAAAAAAACCCTAAAAGCAGTGAAGCACCAGTGAGAACAGGAATGAAATCCCAGCGAGTATGACCAGAGTAAGGCCAAAGAATACACTGAGTGACTGTGTCTTTTATATAGTTTTATATATGCACTGTGAATTACAATATCCACTTTAAAATAAAAATGACATAAAAATATTCTTTCATTTTTGTACATTTTCGCATGTGACTAAACCTGCCTCTGGGTCATGGCGACTGTCCCTTGCGTATGCCTCATTTTTATTGAAGTGGGAATACAAATTAAATATCACCCACAGAATAATGTAAATGTACTACACTAAGCATTGTAGAAGATCTATGAATTATTAAGCTCATTTAGTCCATTGCATGGCAGTGACGCCATCATGTTATATAAATGTACTGAGGCGCAGGGCAAATTAAAATTCCCTAAGCACATGAGCAGTTAACATACCAGTGGAAAATGGCAGTCAAAGAATATACCTGCTGTAAGTATATTCTTATGCTGTCTAACTTTACTTACATACAGAAAAGTGCCCATACACCTCTGATGCAAGTAGGCTGGACCTACTAATTTTGGTGTGACCAATCTACCATCTAGTGTATAATGTGTACTAACTCTCTCTTGATGTGTGATGTTGGAAAAGAGAACAGTTGGGCATGTTGGATTTAAGTATACCAATCCTTTATTCTCACAGTAGATAAGCTGCCACCAGAGGTGTCTGAAAGTGGCTTATTCCACTCTCCTCATTACAAGCACATCCATTCTCTGCAGAGCTGAGTGTGTATGGGTGGTCAGAAAGAATAGTTGACAGTTCAACAATTGTGTATGACCATGACCAAATAGCTATCTAATGTGTATGACTATCTTAAGATAGTAGTTATCAACATCGAAAACACCACAAGCAAAATGGCATAATTGGGAACAAGCTTGGTGCCCAACAATGTACTTGTACCACTTAGGGGTCTCCAATACAAGTTTGTACTGGTGTCCAACATTGAACTTGAAAGGCGGTGACATGCCTCAGTCAATGATTGTCGAGAGGGACCAGGATGGAGAGATCAAAAGGGTTCCTAGGAAGTGTTGGAACAAGAGTGGAAGGAGGATCACTGACGTAATTATCCCCTTTAACAACGTTTCAGTAATTATAATTTATTTAACCTTGACTTCACTCATCTATCGTCTTACAGAATGACCCCTAAAGTATCATACCTATATAAGTTAAAGGTCATAGCACATGAGCTGCATCATTTTCAAACTTTGCTAGACCATAAGGGATTTGTTTCTACCGTCCTTGTAACTGCACCTAGATTATCTGATGTCTGCATTAACAGAAAGTAAATGGCACTGACGTGGATCATATGAGGTATGTTAATTAAAAAATATAAAGAAATCTTTGTAATGTAAATTCATCCGTCCCTGCACAGCCTGTGTCTGTGGATCCACAAAGTTCACATCACGTGATCATGATGTTCTGGATGGGGGAAGGAGTCATTTTAATTACAGGTCTGGTAGTTATCAGGATATTTTCCATACTTTTCTCAGTTGCCAGTTGTTAGAATGCTGGATTTACATCTCAATTTAGTTGAACATTTAGAAACATGGACTCCCTATGTCCCTTCATTGCTCCTGTATTTAGGTTGAGAGAGGATCTACAAAGAAAGAAAGTGTGTATTTATCGCAGGCAATCTTCATGGAATCTAAAAAAAAGATGCTTTAAGCTGTGTCATAATTTTTGTCACATACAGAAAAATGTTATAAAAGTAAAATATACTAAATTCTAAGGCACTTAAAGGCCACATGCACACAGTGCGTATCAGAATTATTTTTTATGCTGAAAATCAGCAGCATAAATATAGTACCAGTTAAATACATGGGATTTTCAGAACTTCATCTAACTGGTGTGGAGATTTGTGCATAAATTGACCTGTGGTACGGATTTTGAAGTTCCCAGTATGTCAATTGTGTGAGCAGATGTTCACTGCAGATTTTACCATTTGCACGGGCGGATTTTGGCGATTCGGCACACGCACAGCAAAATCTGCACTAAGATCTACACAGAAATTCCACATAAACGGGTGTGTGTGTCCGTAGTATACAGGGAAAAAAAATCTTAACATAAATATATATATATATATATATATATATATATATATATATATATATAATATATACAGTAAGTGTATTGTGTTGAAAAGACTTGAGGTGCTACATAAAATAGGCTTCTATGTCCAAATGTCCAAAACTTAAAGAGGAACTTTCACCTCTCCTGACATGTTTTAATAGCTTCATACATTCCCCATGTAATTACAATTCTGGAACATCTATTCTTATGTCTGTATGTTGTGCCATTCCTTTATTATTTCTACTAGAAGTTATGAATGAATTGCTAGCAGTCTGCAGTAAGGGTACAGAGAGGAGGTAACAAGTTGGGGGTGTGTACCTGTACATACTAACTCTATCCAATCAGTGCTGCTATTGTCAGACTGTGCAGGTACACCCCTCAACTGGTTACCTCCTCTCTGTACCCTTACTGCAGACTGCTAGCAATTCATTAATAACTTCTAGTATAAATAATAAAGGGATGGCACAACATAGAGACATAAGAATAAATGTTCCAGAATTGTTATTACATGAAGAATGCATGAAGAAATTAAAACAAGCATGTCAGGAGAGGTGACAGGTCCTCTTTAAAGCTATGATTTTGGAACTTGATTCATATACAAAATAATAAAATAATCTGTTCTGATGGATTCCTTCTAAACTACAAATCCAGCAGAAGAGAAAATCCTTATATATCACTTTATTATTACACTGCTATTCTGTTTGTAACAGGCTTTGTTTTAACAAAAAAATGTGATAGTTTTTTTAAAGACTTTTTAATGTAGGTGATTAATAATAACATACTGGTTAGGACAGGCAAAGGGTCTTTTTATGTAATTATACTGACTATAGCTGCATTGAGCAGCCAAGGATAAGAGGTCGGTTTTTCACTGTGATTTAATGTATACAAAAAGGGTCACAAATTTGTAATTTACAAGGGGGAAAAAGTCACATGATGTGATGTCTATAATAACCAAGGGATTGGTCATTTTGAAGTATTAAATGACCAGGAAAAAAAATGACCATAAAACTTGATCTAATAAGGTAATCATCTGAATCCAGGAGAAACCTTTTTCTTTTAGTGCACTACAGACTAATGCACACAATACCATCTACGCACACATTACTATCCTACAGGGTCAACATGCCTTAGAAGCATTACCTTGAGTTGTGTTCCGCTTCTCCTGATAACTGATGCAGGACTGCCAGCAGAAAACATCAAGGACAATTCACCACATCTTAAAGGAGGTGAGGGAAATTCTTAGCCATTGTGGTTCTAACGGGCAGTCCCTGACACCTCATTGTCATTTCGATCAATGAAGTTCTTCCTCATTAGTATAGTGTTGAGTATCCCTCCTGTAAATTCTATCCATAGCTATGTTCCATCACTGTGTAGGTAGTACTGCGTATAATTCTGCTCTGAGATGTGACAATGTAGTGTTGGAATGTTGGAAATGAAAAGTAATAAGCAATGTTGTCCACTAATTTTATAGTTCATTTGTTTAGGCCATGAACATGAGTTAAATGGGTTTTCCGGGAGTACAATATTGATAACCTATCAAGATTGGTTTTGGTCCAACACTCAACACAGCCAACTATCAGCTGTTGGAATAGGATGTTGTGCCCTGGTGAGTTTGCCAAGCACATTACCGGAAACTGTACAGTGGCTGTGCTTGGCATTGCAGGCCAGGCCCATTCACCTGATTGGGACTGAGCTGCACAGAGGCTATGTGACTAATGAACACGACGTCACGGACCAAGGAAGAGCCACACCGCTGACAGGAGCTCTGTGGCCTTTTTAAACAGCTGATCTGTGGGAGTTGGATCCTATCCTCAGGACAGGTCAAATATTGTAGTCCCGGAAAACCACTTTAATGTACTGTTCACAATAGGGCATTTGTTAGGTTTGGGCATGATATAGTAAAGGGTGGATATCATAAAAATTATAAATATGTAGAATGTGAAGAATTGATTTGTCTCATGTCGAGATATTTGCCCAGAATGGCTGCAATTAGCCACATTATAGGTTTTAAATTGTATGTAGCTCAGATCTCCTTTACATAAAGTCGTTGGCTCCTAAAAAAATTACTGTTGGTTAGTATCCTACAAATATGAACTGGATCATGGTCAAAATCAGGTTCCAAACTAGGATCATAAATATTGTAAAGCATAACTCCTCTAATATGTTATAATAATACTGTGAGACCACTGTACATTTCCAACTCAAATATTCCTTCCTGTGTCCTTCTTCTGCTGTCCATAACTCCCTACACCAATGACCCTGCTGTCTATATATGTAAAAGATCACTGGTAATTATTTTCCACAGCGCAGAGTACCACCCATGACACATAACAAGAAGTCACAAGATGAGGTCTATTCACTAAGCTGGGAGGACATAAGCCAGAATAGGTCTATGGGTTTTCTCTTGTTGAAAATCTCAATATCTTAGTGGCCTATATCCAGAGCCCAACCCCTATAAATGGCCAATCTATTTCTTGAAATCCTGGAGAGGTACAAGAGCTCCTCAAAGTTCTTTGAATAACATCTCTGTTCTGAAAAAAAGTCTTGCAGAGTGATTAGAAAGGTGTTTGTTTACCCAATTATTTTTTAAAGGCTCCTCATGATGTAAAATATTAAAATAAGCCATATGCATCTTATCAATTCCCCCCATTCCCATCACAATGCTTCAAGATCCCTTCCCGGTCTTCTTCCCGGTCCCTCTTGACACATAGGAAATGGAGGATCAACGTTACAGTCAGTGATTGGCTGAGCGGTCATTTCCTGTGTACTGGGTGGGAACAGGAAGCAGACATGGTCAGAGTAATGTGAAGTGCTGTAATGGGAATGGTGCGGACTGGTGAGATGACTTATTTTATATTTTACATCATAAGCAGCCTTTAAAAAATTAAATGGATGAATAAGCCCTTTTAACTGGGAGTTCCTTGAATAGCAAAAACCTCATAATGAGGTGAAGCAGAGGCTCTACTAATTTTTCATAGATGAATTGTCATGTCATGCTCAACCATTGTGGCTTTGAAGCTATGATCAGCTAATTTGTAATAGGTTCAAAATTCTGTGGTTGTGGAAGTTGTATATAGTACAGGTATTTTAGCTGTGCTGTACTGTTTTATATACCATCTATATAGGAGATACATTATGACTACCATGGTCATCTATTAGCATTTGGGTTACAGTTAAATTATATTCACAACTTTATCTGTAAACTACAATGACTGGCTTAACATGGTATTGTTTACTCTAAGAAATTTTTATCCTTTGCTTATCAAGGTGTCAACCCTGGTTGCTTCTTTTTGCAAAATTATGCTTGAATCAATTTTAGGAGAGTAATTAAAGGATCGGCTTTTAGCCCATAAACAGGGGCTGTGTCTGTCCCCGTCACTGAGATGCAATATCAGACAGAGCACATGGACAAGTGTAGAGTCACTTCTGGGGGACAAGCAGACCTTTTTTACTACTCTCATACTGCCCCTTAAACAATAATATCTTGTTACCTTTTTAGTAAAGACAGAGTACTAATGTGGAAGAGAACACATGGAAGGTAACAATTAAGACATGTAACTTGTAAATGGTGCACCTGAACTAGTGTCTAATATTCCCTGTTCCCACAGTAACACACCAACAGGTCTTTAATAGGTTTTCCAAGATTTTTTTTTTTAAATTGCTAGAGCGCAGGGGCCAGCATGGCAAAGTAAAGAACCCTCACTCACCTTTTAAATGTCTTGACTCTCCCATGCCGCCATTCTGGTCCCTACCACAGAATAGACTGGATGGTCCTTAAAGGGGTTCTCCGGGAATTAAGAAAATGAAAATACGTAAATATTACTTTAATATAAATCTATTCCCAAATACCTTTCATTAGTTATAATGGCTTTTTTTGTCTAGGGAGGAATCATTAGGAGAAACAAAATGGCCGCCGTCCTATTAGTACACACAGAACCTGTCCTAATGACACAGGAGGAGAAGTTACTTCACAACACTGAGGTAAAGAGCTGCCTCATCCTCCTCTCCTACTTGTCAGGAATTATGATCCTGAATACAGATGATCTTTAGCTGAATCTTTGTGGGAATGGAGATCATGAGGAGACATGAAGTACAGAACGGATGGACAGGACAGACTGTGGTAATGGAGACTACATACAAGTGCTGCTGCTCATCAGCCACATCTCCTCATGAACTCCATTCCTACAGAGATTCAGCTGAAGATCTTATCATCTGTATTCAGGATCATAATCCCTGAACAGCAGAGCAGAGAGGAGGATGAGGCAGCTCTATAGCTCAGTGATGTGAAGTAACTTGTCCTGCCGCGTGATCAGGACAGGTTTTGTGTGTACTAATAAGACGGCGGCCATTTTGTTTCTCCTCATGATCGCTCCCCAGACAAAACGAGTCATTATAACTAATGAAAGGCATTTGGGAATATATTTATAATGAAGTAATATTTAAGTATTTTCATTTTTTTAATTCCCGGAGAACCCCTTTAAGGTGTTGAGGCACAATCTTCAATGTGTGAATTAAAGGGAACCTGTCATCTCCGAAACCCCCCCTGAACTAGAGTAAGCGGTGTATAGTGTAAGTGATGCTGAATCCGAATATGAAAGTCTTATCTTCATACTCACTTCCATTCTGACGCTGTGCTCCCACAAACCAGCAGTAAAATGCTCTCACTGGACTCTTCTTTGAGTCGTCTCCATTAGGTGAGTGAGCACCGGAGTCCAGTAAGTGCATTTTACTGCTGGTTTGTGGGAGCACATCTGTGAGTGAGCACCGGAGTCCAGTAAGTGCATTTTACTGCTGGTTTGTGGGAGCACAGCGTCAGAATGGAAGTGAGTATGAAGATAAAACTTACATATTCAGATTCAGCATCACTTACACTATACACCACTTACTCTAGTTCACGGGGTGTTTTGGAGATGACAGGTTCCCTTTAAGCTGCACAGCTTGTACAACAAGATCTGCTGTAAATTAATATACTGCAAAAACCAGATGCACGAGTGAAAAGTTACTATTCCTAAGATATTCTCCATCCATGTGTAAACAAAATACCCATACCACCTCATGTATTAACTTTTGAAATGTAAATTTTTTCTTAAACAGCTGTACAACATAATAATTTTTGGCTTTCAACTTGTATTACGCATTATATTATATCTACCAATGTCCATATTACGAAATATTAGCTACTTTTAGATAACTGTGACTATTTTTTTTATATTATATAGTGACTATAATAAAAACCTTGCTTCCAGAATATAAAACAGAACCCTTTTATACACGAGAATTCATTGTAGCTGATGCCAATACATTCAATTCTCCGGAAAAATACTTTGCGTCTCGGGTCATCAAGTCATAAGTCATAATATAATGGAATGTCATGAGCAAGTATGATACCTTACACAACGTCAGAGCACCTAATTACCCTCAAATTTTTTTTTTTTTAATTCATCCACTAATAGTTATATTCTGTTTTGAAAAAATATATATTTATTCTTGAAAAAACATATGCCACTCCGTAGTGTAAGCACAATACTGCATACATTTCCATTAAGAGTCAAAAGGACTGGCTCCCCACAATAAATAAGTGGGGATTTAAAAAAAAAAAAAAATATCTGCACAGTGTCAAACACTTTGAACAACATTGTTAAAATATGGATGTAAAATTGATGGTGCAATAACATAATGTGTGCCTTAATTCACACACGTCTGAGCCTCGTTAATGACTCCGAGCAACAGATTGTAATTTTAGTACCTAACATTCTTTATGCAGTTCATGAGAAATGCCAGATCACATGCAACTGGCACAGGCCCTCGAAAAACATTTTCTTCTCAAGTGCTTCTGGGACGGGTGCCCATCCGGCAGTCATAGCTTTCTTCAGATAAGAGCAGGGCGTTCATTCATGACCATCCCAATCTCTTCGGCAGAGACGCCTACATACATTTTCTATCATGACCAGGATATTGGTGATACAATAAATTGTTTAAAACTGGGTAAATGACAAAAGTGGGATTGTGAAGCATCTATCTCTTATTAAAAACAGCATCATAGATTTCAATTTAGGTCCACATCTACTGTCCACATCAGGGAAGCCTGAAGACTGATGTCTTGCACGTGTGAGGAAATGAGGAGGCCACTGCTCCCACATCAACACAGCTTAAAATCCTGCGGGGTAAGGATCTGTGCTGAAACAGCAGGCATCTGGCGCTATTGCTTTTTTTTTTCGTGATCATCCCATAATGGAGTGCACTGGAGACTTATGGTGATGGTGAGTGGTTTTTACTTATTGGAAAAGTCCAAACTCCAGGACAGCCGACTGCTTTACCCCTTCTCTATATCTTTCCTATGGAACGCAGCAACAGACCTGCTCATGACTTCACCTCCTCACAGTCCTGGTCCGTGGAAAGATCCACATCTGAAAGTCCAACATCTACTGCCATGATGAGAGATATATCAGAGTCACTGCTGATTGCTGGCTCCTGCTCACCTACAAGAAGGAAACATTATAGTTAGCTGAGAATAATTTCTATGTAACTTAACCAATCCATGCCAATACCTGGAGTTTGGTCAGTGTATCAGTATTAACTAAATTCTGTTTTATGGAGTAAAAGTAAAGGTGCATCTGTAATATGAAACTGAGCAGAACATAGTGGACCTGTGGAGGAAAGAACTCTTACCTGATCCCACCGCTGAGTTCTAGCGCCTTCAGATGAAAGCACTCTGGTGCCCTGCTTGTCAATGTTTGGAGAGGAGGTAATGTGTACTGCCGCAACCAATGACTGGCTGCAGCGCAGAGGTGCCCCCAAGTAGCAAGTCACTGGGTCACAGGCCTCTTGAGGAACACGTTACCACTGCAGTAAGTCAGTCATCAGCTACTGTGGCACAAAGTCCACTATAGACATTGACAAGCAGGGAACTGGAGCATGGAGACCCAAAGGAGCCAGACCATAGCAACGGGCAGTAGGTACAAATCCTTTCCTCCACAGGTCCCATCGGGCGGGTGGAGGGGGAAACAACCCATTCATAAGGGGGGAGAGGGCATAGACTCACATAGGAAGTCTCCTTTACCTGTAAAACATTTACGATGCCACAATCATATTTGGGCAGTATCTAAGGGGCTAAAATGCAAGGAATGGAGTTATATCCAATCTCAGCAGTGATGGCAAGTGCCTAGCTAAGTATTGCAGCTATGCTGCGACTGCTTATGGCGAGGGTAAACTGACAGTGCCATGCAATCCAGTGACGTATGCGTATGACGCGGGATCTCTGTCATTCCTGTGCCATACACCGAGTCAAGTGAATGGGTACAGAGGTAACGTGGGATATACCAGCATATCACCAATGTAGCCAGGTAAACAAATCATGGTAGACGGAACCAGGGCGGAGGCACTGGAAGCAAATGTGTACTTTCTCTTATTACCTTATCACAAATTCCTGCCTTTGGGAACTTTTTGGATAATTTGGACAACACCTTTAAGCAGTTTGTAATTTTTTTTTTTTAAAGCATGGAACATAAAAAACATAAAAAGATATTACAGTGAATTGTCCTGAATTACAATCTGACCTATACTACATCTGTAGACTGTGAAGTGTTAATACAAGAAAGGAAAGGGTTAGCAGTCACCTTGGTGAGACCTGCACCTCAGGGGCTGACTGCACAGTATGGAGGCACAGCACTTTCCTTTACTGATAATCTCTAAGGGAAGAGTGCTTACACAGGGGAGGAACTCATGTATTGTACTGGGCTAATAAGCACATTAGAAAATGCCAGCGTCAGTGTTAGGGCTATACGTGTAGGTCATACAAGGTGCTTTACAGATATTATTCTACATATATATATATATATATATATATATATTATACAGAGGGAATTCTTCAAATAAATAACATGCTTATTAAAATGTGTAGAAGTCAGAGTCTCACTTTCCTTTCCTAAAATTCACATCCACACCCATCCCTTGGTAGAACTTGACGGGGACTTGTATGTAAATGAATAGTTCATATTAAAACAGACATCAGCGCCAACAGTTTAATAATGCTTATTACTAGGTGTATGCATCTGCTGTAACCAGGACATGTGCAGCTAGTCATATCAACTGGCCAACCCCTTTAACATGATGAGACTGGAGACAGATGCAGGACAGATGTGCGTGTAGGAGTCAGATGGAAAGTACATATTTAGCCTAACTGTGCTGAAATGGAATCAATGACCATCTAAAAGATCTGCACTAGATATAACTGGCCAATAACAATAAGCTCAAGAGATTTCTCTTTCCTCAAGTTTATAAAAATGCCCGTATTACATTGGGTAAAAGTCAGATGATCCCTTAAAGGGGTTGTCTATGATTTTACTATTGATGGCCTCGAAATCTGATCAGCCTGGGTCTGAAACACTGCATCCCGCAAATCGGCTTTTTTGGCCAATACAGAGCAGGGTATGGTTATAATAAGGGATTCACACGGCCGGTGCGGCTTACGTTTGTGTGAATGAGGCCTAAACATGTTTTCCAGGGCTTACTTATTGGTGACCTACTCTTAGGATAGATCATCAATCAGATAACTGAAGATCTGACTCCTGACGCTGATCAGCTGTTTTCACAAGTTCTGGCATCAGACACAAACCGGTATTTTCTGAGCCAGTCTTTATACGCCCTGCCATCTGAGTGCGGTAGATTTCTGGTTTCATTTGCGCCAGAAACTAAATTTGATAAAATTGAGTGTTGGTCACACCCCTTACCGGACCTTGCCACAACCCTTTTTGGAAAAGTGTCGAGAATGGCGTAAAAGAGGCACTTGTGACTTGCATTTAAAAAGTCACAAACACACAGCTGGCGACTTGTTAAGGCAACTTTTCTGTCGCAAGGGAGATGATAAATCTCGCCCACTGTGTAGTTTCCATGCCTGGCTAGTACAGCACTGCTTTGCCAATGCCTGGCCCTGTCATTCAAAGCAGTGAGGCAGGGGGTGGTCACAGAAATGAGTGGAGCTTAGGTGTAATAAGAGCAATCGTGACACCCTCATTGCACCAAGTTCCTAAATTGCATATTAAGAAAAAGTATCATAACTCGTTTACAGAGTGTCAGATCACCAAACGAAAACCAGTATTTTTATCAGGTGACCTACAGCTATGTGTCTATGAGTTGGATGGAGAGATCACTGACCACAGATTCCCTTTAAGGACAATTTACAACAATTAGCAAATGCATAATTTTGTTGATTTTTTATCAATGATGAAACTGCTATTTCTATGTTACAATTTAACAATGTTGCAAGGAAAATGAAAATTAGTATCAACTATGTATTTTCACCAATGAAAAATTGTATTCCCAATGTTTGTTGCTCATCTATAATGATACCGTCCCGTATCTGTCCTAGAATTGCTTGCATTTTAATGACTGCTATGTGAGAAAGGGCAATTCAGATTGTAGATGGGTTTTTTGACATCATAAATTAATGACCAATGTGCCCCAAAAGTCTAAAATGTATTTATAAAATGTAATATACTTACCTGTCACCACAAAATGCAGTGCAGTCTGCAGGCAGCATGTTATAGAGCAGGAGGAGCAGAGCAGACTGATGTATAGTTTTATGTGAAAAGATTCAGTATAACATGTAAATCTCTGCCTTTTTTAACTTAAGACCACCCCATGTACAGTTCTCAGTACACAGGGATGGCATTATCAGACACGGACAGCTATGCATACTTACTTAGGCCTTGCATGCGACCATAGTTTTGCATCTGTGACCCATCAGCATTTTTTGCGGTTTACACATGGACCCATTAATTTCTACGGGTCTGCAAAAAACAAAACCAGACATCACATGGATGTCACTCGCGTGCTGTCTGTATCCGTACGTCCCTTCCACAAGTTATAGAACAAGTCCTATTCGTGTTTGTTTTGCGGACAAGAACAGTCATTTCTAGTGATGGGAGTGAGAGAAATGTGGATAGCACAAAGAAGGTATTTTGTGGATCTGTTGTTTGTGGAACGCAATACGGACACAGTCGTGTGCATGAGGCCTTATACAGAGAATGCTATCAGTCACTGATAACACCTCCCCCATGTACTTACTGAGAGGTGTTCACAGGGGTGGTCTTAAGTTAGAAAAAGCAGAGATTTAAATGTATGAATTACAGGTTATACTGAATCTCTCCCCACAAAACCAAATAGCTAACTGCTCAGCTCGTCCTGCTCTATAACATGCTGCCTGAAGACTGTGCTGCATTCCATGTTGACAAGTTCTCTTTAAATTCTGCTGTGCTGCTAGAGCCATGCGACCCACGTCATCTTGCTTCATTCGAAGGTGCACAGACTTGTCACATATTTATTTGCACTGCAAACGGCAGTGATGTCAGTGTGTCACTGCGGGGCTGGGATAGACAAGCATTGTGCCGAAAAGGCCCGGCAGTAGGAGCAACCTGAAGTTAAAATAGTGTATGTATTATATTTTGTTATTTTTAGACATTTGAGGCACATTCCTAGTATTTTTAGTCATTGGAAAATGTCTTTAGGGTATTTTCACACATGCCAGATTTGTTGTGCAATATCTGCGACTGTCGTAGTCATCTGAATGGGGCATGAAGAAATCCATGGAGAAACAAAACCTTTCAGATGTAAGGAACAGATTTTCAGTTGCACAAGTTTCTGGAACACATCTTAATATATGCTAAGATTTCCCAAACATCAAGTGAAGAATACTGCAGACCTGAGGGTCTTCTAATTATGCAGGTTTATTCACCAAAAAGGTGCAATGTTTCAATTACCAACAGTCTTTATCAAGCTTTAGAATTATCTTTTAGATTGATATCCTCAGGATAAGTCATCAGTATCTGAGGGGTGAGGATCTAACACCCTACACCAGCTGCTCTGCAGTAGTTCCGGCATAGGTGTAGTGGTTACTGCAGCACGGCTCTCATTCACTTCAGTGGGAGCAGCTGTCCACTACACACAACTGATGGAACTGTAGTTCGGCTACCAATTTCAGGCACCGGAACTACTGCACCTATCTCTACAATGGGGACCCCAAAGTCAACCAAAGTGCACAGTGCATGCAAAGCCACCCTCTATTAATTTCTATGGGAGCTCCAAAAATAGCTGAGCGCTGGCCTGGGTCCTTCCAGCAGTCTCACAGAAGGGAATGGATCGATGGTCGAGAGAGTGTGCTCGGCTATTTTCACAAGTCCCATAGAAATGAAAGGAGAGCAGACCGCAACATTGCGGTGTGCGCTCGTTCACTTTGGGGACACTGTTCTAGAGATAGGTGAAGATCCCACCTATCTTGTATATGTTATGGTTTCACCTGATGAATAAATACTGGTGGTAGGAAATGTCTATCCCTATCTGCATCCCTGACTATCCTGTCGTACGCTTGCCCTGATGGTGGACTGCGCACTGACCACCAACTCCCTCACTCACTCCTGAACTGACCCAAAGATAGGATAGGGGGGCAGAAAGACTAAGAGGATAGAAAACCAAAAGACCTCAAAACCCCAACTAAGGGAATCTACCACCAGAGCAAAGAGGTGAAACTGCCAGACCGAACTGATAAAGGAAAAGGAGGAAACAAATATGCAGCACACTACAACACTCACAGTGCAGCAAAAGGAAATAGAAAGATGGGCGAGGTAACAAACAATACAAAACACGACCTTTGCAAAACACACAAAAAGCGCAGGACAGAACACCAAGTTATACACTCGCACAAATGATCTTTCACACGATACTCAAAAACCTCTACTAGGTGCTAGATCAACAAATAGAAATCACCTCCACTCCTGTAAGCTGGTCTCTTGTGGCAAACACATGCGAGCACCAGCATTGAATGAATGGACTGGCAGCTATTTAAACTAACAGGGCGTCGCCCGATTAAGTGCTCAGCACCAGAGGTAAAATTAGAAGTCCAAAAGGGCTCCAGCAAAATGGCTTCGCCCATGCATGCCTGGACCCAAAATGTAAACAAACACAAAATCAGCGGCGTCTAAACCGTACGGGCCTAACATTACCCCCCCCTTCTTGAGGGGAGACCTCCGGACCCCCATCACCTGCTCTACCAGTGAATCGCCTATGATAGGCCCTGATAAGCCTGGGTGCTGACACATCGCTTGCCTTGACCCAGGAATTGTCCTCGGGGCCATATCCCTTCCAGGCCACCAGGTACTGCAAATTGCCCCTAAGCCACCTAGAGTCAAAAATGTGTGATATCTCATATTCATCACCAGAAACCGGGGGAACAATGGGATCCGGACCAGTAGGTGACCTGTTAACTTTTTTTAACAGTGACACATGGAACACCGGATTAATCTTCCATGTGGGTGGAAGCTTCAATTTAACGGCAGCCGGATTAACAATCCGCAAGACTTCGAAGGGACCAACAAACCTTGGCCCTAGCTTTCTACACGGTACTTTAAGCTTAATATTGGCAGAGGAAAGCCAAACTTTCTCTCCCACACTGAACCTGGCTTCTGTCCTGTGAACATCAACCCTTCTCTTAGTCTTTCTGTTAACCGCAGTAATTTTCCTTCTAACCCGAGCCCATACATCCTCCAATTTTCTGGAAAATGACTCTTCCCTGGGCACAGAAGATGCAATAGAAGAGAAGGTACCAAACACAGGATCTCTACCGGCGCAACAAAAGAAAGGGGAAACTTCAGTGGTGGATGAGCGGTGGTTATTCAAAGCAAATTCTGCTAGAGGCAGAAACTCAGACCAGCGCTCCTGGTTATCAGCTACATAGCATCTCAAGAACTGCTCGACGTCCTGATTCTTACGCTCTGTTTGACCATTGGACTGCGGGTGAAAACCTGAAGAAAAAGAAAGTTTAATGGCCAGTCTATTGCAAAAAGAACGCCAGAATTTGGCAATAAATTGAGGACCCCTATCAGAGACTATATCAATTGGCAAGCCATGAAGTCTGACAACTTCTTTAATAAAGGTTTTGGCCAGCGTAACAGCATTAGGTAGTCTATTAAAAGGCACTAAATGGCACATTTTACTAAATCTGTCAACGACAACCCATATGACGGTATGGTTTTCGGATACTGGCAGGTCAGTGACGAAATCCATCGAGATGTGTGTCCATGGGACCTCCGGAACCTGTAGGGGACACAGTAATCCGGAAGGCCGCGCATGAGACACTTTAGCTCGTGCACATACCGTACATCCCTGCACCAATATCCTGACCTGTTTACGCCAATCCGGCCACCAAAAGTGCCTGCCAATCAGTCTAAGGGTCTCTGCCACCCCAGGGTGGCCTGCCAAACAAGATGCATGGCACTCTTCGAAAAGTCTGGACCTTAGCTGTGCAGGGACAAACAGCTTTCCGCAGGGAACTGAAGCCGGAGCCTCTCCCTGCCCCTCCAAAATCACCCTCTCAAGATCCATGTCCAGAGCTGCCACCACTATCCCTTCCCTAAGGATGTGTTCCTGGACCTCCTCATGCACTTTGGGAAGAAAGCTCCTCGACAATGCATCCGCCGGGACATTCTTAGTCCCTGGAACGTAAGTCACAACAAAATTAAATCTTGCGAAAAACAGTGCCCACCTTGCTTGCCTAGGATTGAGCCTTTTAGCGTTTTCCAGGTAAATTAGATTTTTGTGATCCGTGAGCACCTGGATGGGATGTTTAGCCCCCTCCAAAAAATGCCTCCAATGCTCAAACGCTAACTTCATAGCAAGCAACTCCCGATTACCGATATCGTAATTAATTTCGGAAGTATTAAATTTTTTGGAAAAGAAGGCACAGGGACGACGTACATTATTCACTTCTTGAGATAGAACCGCTCCTACTCCCACAGAGGATGCATCTACCTCCACCACAAATGGTTTGGACTCATCTGGTTTGTTTAGGAAGGTGTCAGAGCAAAATTTCTCTTTAAGTGTCTTAAACGCTTCCTTTGCTTCAGAGGACCACATTTTAACATTAGCTCCTTTTTTGGTTAGGTCGGTGATGGGTTTGGCAATCACTGAGAAGTTTTTAATAAATTGCCTGTAGTAATTGGCGAATCCCAGGAACTTTTGAATCGCCTTAAGATTCTCAGGCTGAGGCCACTCCATCACCGCCTTCACCTTCACAGGATCCATCCTGAATCCCTCCCCAGAGATAATAAAGCCCAAGAAGTTCAGCTGTTGCACAGCAAATAAGCATTTCTCTGGTTTGGCGAACAATGAATTATTCCTAAGGAGCATTAAAACCTTCCTTACCAGGACCCAGTGGTTCTCAAGATCACCAGAAAAAATAAGGATGTCATCCAAGTAAACTATAACACCATTTCCCAGCACAGAACTCAGTACGTCATTCATAAAGTGCTGGAAAAATGCAGGCGCATTGGTGAGGCCAAAGGGCATCACCAAATTTTCAAAGTGTCCTAACGGTGTATTAAACGCCGTTTTCCATTCATCACCCTCCCGAATACGGAGTAGATTATAAGCTCCTCTTAAATCAATCTTAGAGAACCACTGAGCATTAGACACTTGATTCAGCAAATCAGGAATTAACGGCAATGGGTACGGATCACGCACAGTTATCTTATTTATCTCTCTAAAATCTAGACACGGTCTCAACCCCCCGTCCTTCTTCTTCACAAAAAAGAACCCAACCGCTACCGGAGAACTGGAAGGACGTATGTGACCAGCAGCTAAGCTTTTCTCAATGTATTGTTTCAATGACTCTCTTTCCGGAATGGACAGATTATACAATCGTGATTTGGGCATCTTAGCTCCCGAAACAAACTCAATGGTACAATCGGAAGACCTGTGAGGGGGCAGACATTGAGACTCTTTTTCAGAGAACACGTCCCAGAAATCCCTGATTTGAGGAGGTAACTCAAAATTAAGGACAGCAGCAATAAGTTTTCCATCGACCTCTAAACTCGACTCAATACCCCAGGACAAAGTTCCAGAGGACCAATCAATGTTAGGATTGTGTTGGCGGAGCCAAGGTAATCCCAATACAATGGTACAGGGAAGGCCCGCAAGAACATACAAATCAACACATGACTTATGCTCACCATCCAAACAAATACAAAGTCGCTTAACTTGAGCAGAAACAGAACATTGCTGCAATGGGGTATTATCAATTGCTATCAACGGCACAGGATTAACCAGGGTTTCAGTGGTAATATGATTCTGAGTAACAAACGCTTCATCAATTAAATTTACTGCGGATCCGCAATCTATAAGGACATTAAACTCATGCTTAACCCCATTGATTTCAGAAAATCCCGGGAAGAACAACCCATCAGAGCGTAAAAATGCCACTCTAAAAGAAGATGGACTGGGTTCACCCTTTCTGAAATTTTTCCCGCGACGCTTATAGCAAAAACGTGCAATATGTCCGACTTTACCACAATAATGACACACAGTGGGGGTTAACCTCTGATGTACATTGATACAATTTTTATCCGTTCTCCCCACCTGCATAGGTTCATCCATAGCAGAGCAGGCTGGGGGAACGAAGTTCCGGACGGTGGTCTGATTGAACCTCTCTCTGAGACGTCTGTCCGCCCGAATAGCGGCGGACATAGCGTCCTCCAGAGACTTCGGTTCAGGGAAAGAAATCAACAGGTCTTTTAACCTGTCACTTAAACCTGCATGGAACTGGCTCCTTAAGGCCGGATCGTTCCATTCCAACTCAGAAGACCACCGCCGAAACTCAGTGCAGTAGACCTCCGCATCACGAGACCCCTGAACGAGAGCACGTAAACTAGAATCTGCCGTGCGCCTACGGTCAGGGTCATCATACAACAATCCAAGTACTTCAAAAAACTCATCTACAGACCCCAAGCATGGTGCAGTTTTTGGCAACGAGAACGCCCAGATCTGGGGATCCTTTCTAAGCAGCGACATAACAATGCCCACCCTCTGTCGCTCCGAACCTGAGGACTCCGGGCGTAAAGCAAAATACAAAAGACAAGCATTTTTAAATGTAAAAAATTCCTCCCTGGCACCAGAAAATGTGTCAGGGAGTTTTACCTTAGGTTCCACCGTCCTGGAACCGGATGCTTGAACGGAAGTCAGCTGCGTCTGGAGAACTGTCACCATCTGAGATAGACTCTGGACTTCACGGAAGAGGTCGCTTGTAGATAACATCTTGAGATCTACTACCAATGGTATCAAGGCTGGTGCTACTGTTATGGTTTCACCTGATGAATAAATACTGGTGGTAGGAAATGTCTATCCCTATCTGCATCCCTGACTATCCTGTCGTACGCTTGCCCTGATGGTGGACTGCGCACTGACCACCAACTCCCTCACTCACTCCTGAACTGACCCAAAGATAGGATAGGGGGGCAGAAAGACTAAGAGGATAGAAAACCAAAAGACCTCAAAACCCCAACTAAGGGAATCTACCACCAGAGCAAAGAGGTGAAACTGCCAGACCGAACTGATAAAGGAAAAGGAGGAAACAAATATGCAGCACACTACAACACTCACAGTGCAGCAAAAGGAAATAGAAAGATGGGCGAGGTAACAAACAATACAAAACACGACCTTTGCAAAACACACAAAAAGCGCAGGACAGAACACCAAGTTATACACTCGCACAAATGATCTTTCACACGATACTCAAAAACCTCTACTAGGTGCTAGATCAACAAATAGAAATCACCTCCACTCCTGTAAGCTGGTCTCTTGTGGCAAACACATGCGAGCACCAGCATTGAATGAATGGACTGGCAGCTATTTAAACTAACAGGGCGTCGCCCGATTAAGTGCTCAGCACCAGAGGTAAAATTAGAAGTCCAAAAGGGCTCCAGCAAAATGGCTTCGCCCATGCATGCCTGGACCCAAAATGTAAACAAACACAAAATCAGCGGCGTCTAAACCGTACGGGCCTAACAGTATATTCTGCATATGAGTTCAACCAAGGTAGAAAACAGACATTTCAAAAAGTGAAAAATGCAAACATTGCGTGTGACATAGGATCCATCTACATCATGCATATTATATACTACTTTGTGTCCAGGAGATCTGCTGTCATCACTATGTCTCCTACTGGCACTAGTGCCATATGTAAGTGCTGCAGTATTCTGTACAATTGAAGATTAGAAGAATAAATGATTGGGATTCATTTATTGGAAGCCACCCACTGCAATTTCCAGTGGTGCCCACACCAAAATGGGATAAGTCCCCTTCTCCACATGGTATGGAAATCTGTGAGGAAATCATGTACGACTATATGGATGACAGCATGGATTCCCATAGCCGGAAATCCATGGTGTAAACAAGCCTTTAATGTGTGTTAGTGGCCAATCAGATTTTTTCTTGATTTAATTGAACGGCACTTAGCTACAATACTAAAGTCAGCCCATAGACAAGAATGGTGGTGTTTCTAGAAGATGCCAGCATGGCAAAAACACAGGATTCAGAGAAAACGATATGTACTCAAGAAACTATGAACTAAAGATGATATTATGGACAAAGCATAAATTGCTAGTGGTGCTTGGACAAAGACCAAACATCCAAGGTAGTGAACCCTTTATTTGTCTTTATGTATATCATTCCACAATCTTTCAATGTGGAGGAAAACTCACATGCAGCCATCAATATCAAACACTAGTGTTCAGTGAAGAGAACAGGTTCTGCCTTGGTGCTAATGATGGCAGCATCAGAGTTTGCAAGACAGCTGGAGGGCACCTACTGCCATCAAGCATGGTACAGATATACACAGGTGTCATGGTGTGGAGAGCTATTAGTTACCATGCCTGTTCCCGTGTGACATTCATGGTGGGAACATTGACCAGCCTTGGTATGTCCAGGCCATATATTGTGGAACCAGTCCTACTGCCTTTTCTGACTCAGTTAGGAGACATGGTGTTCCAACAAGATAACGCCCAACTGCACAGTACATGTGCTACACAACATGCCCTTCAGGGTCTCCAGCAGCTCCTCTGGCCAGCTCCATAGACAGATCTCTTTGAGAATGTCTGCAAAGTGGATGGAGAAAATGATCTCCCATGCACAGCAGCCAACAACCACCTTGGCTGAACTATGGGTCCAAGTTGAAAGAGCTTGGAACGACATACCACATAAGGTTATCCAGCATCTGTACGACAGCTGATTGGCAGGGGTGCTGGGAGTAGGGCACCCACCAATGTGATATTGATGACCTATCCATTAAAATCAAAGTCTCGGGACAACCCCTTTTCAGGTGTTCCTTTTTCACTTTCCAGTAGAAATTTATAAAGTCCCTGTGTGCAATGAGGGTGATGCCGTTGCAACAAGGTGCAAAAAATACGCCCTTGTTGCTCCCAGGGACTAATTTACATATGATTAAGCTGGTTTTAATAGGATGGATTTGATGGCAGATTCCCTTTAAACCTAAATTAACCTAAAAACTGGAAACTTCCTTTCAAAAAAGAGTTAAGTAGTCGCATGACTGCTCCATAACAATCCACTGCATAAGCAGATAAGCCTGTGTTTGGGTTGTGTTCTCAGGGAAAGATAAGAGCTGGGTCCTCTTTTTCATCAGCATCCAGGGTCAAGGGACATATTAAACCATGTGAGAAGCAGTCTTGTAAAAGACTGAAAACATTTTATAATCCAGGAAATGCTTTGATGCTTCAGCTCAGAGGTCTTCCATCCTCATGGTGTTATCACTGCTGAATCCTGCCTTCTCCCTTGCATTCTACTCCATAAAACAGATCTTATCATCTTTCTAACGCCCACTCCACCAAATGTCACAGGCTGTTGCCATTTACAGTTATTTTTTGGCCTTCCTTTATTCCTTCTAATCCGCATGACATATCTGGTTAAGAAAATATAAAAGACCTTTACATAAAATATTCTAAATGATAAGTAGAACGCTGCACTTTTAGCTCTACAACCTGCCCTTCAATCTGCTCCTCCAGGTTGCTTTCTCTATTGTAACATATTTTCCACCATTATACACCATTTACAACACATTTTGACATGTGAGGTGGGGATAATTTTAACTACAGTATATATGGAGTCGGAGTGTGTTAAAATAACAATCATCACTCACGTCACCGATCCCCCGATGCTGTTCAGCTGCTGCTCCACTCACCTCTCCACTTCCTGACCTCCAGCTCGACACCCAGGAAATGGCTTGGACTGTCAATCAGCCAATCCATGACTGAGGCTCTATAAGGACACAAAGGGGCTGCTTGTCCCTTATGAAACCAGAGATATATTGTATTTTCCATACTATAAGACGCGACCCAGGTTTAGAAAACAAAATTAGAAAAAAATATTCTCTACTTCTACCTTCCTTGGTTTAATGAAGTAGAGGATCCCTTCATCAGGCAAACACAACTGTTATAAAAACATGCACTATATACACACACACATACAAATACCATGCCACCTTGCTCCCTGGGTCACCGGTCAAATGTGACTGAGCTTGAGCAAGAAAGTACAAAGTAATTGTAAGCATTTCATCGGTGGCTAGTATAATTAATACATATAAAATAAAATTGAAATCATGATTATAAAAGTAAAAAAGAAGAAGAATAGGAAAAACAAAAAGAATAAGAATAAAAAGCCGCCCAGTGTATGCCCCGTAACTGCCTAGAATATGAGGAAAAACTCATTGTTGTTTGAGGTCATGCCCAAATTTACAGAGGGGGCTGTAAACTAAACTACATAAGAGAGGAGATCTCAGATAGTGAGCGGTCTCCGCTGAAAGCGTCACAGTTGCCTAAGCAACTCTGGAACACTTCAACCCCAGCAAGCCCTCAGTCTCCAAAATACTGCTGAGCTGCCATGCTGATGAATAAGCCATAAACACATCGGAGTGGCAGAGGAGATCGAGGGGGAGCAAAATGGCGGAATATGTTAGCAAGGAAAGAGCAACAATGAAGTTATGTGAGCTGATGTGCACTGATGTAGACCATTTTGTCACAACTGGATATTAAATGTGGAGTATCTGTGGATTATAAGAGCAAGATTTTTTTCTTGCTAAAAAAAAGTACGTCTTATAGAATATATGGTAACTACTTGTACAGTAGAGTCTCTTGCTTCACAGTGTTAGGCCTCATTCACACAACCTTATTTTTCCTATGCACCCCACTCCCGCTGTCTGCAATGCAGGATGTTAAGAATGTCATTGTCATGCCACCTGTGACCCGTTGCAAAAGGCACAGGAGCCAATAGTTCCCCTCCCTGCCAATCAAGTCCGGCGCCCCATGCGGCCCTGTACCAAATGATTTGAGGCCTGGTACTGGTCTACGCCCCGATCATTGGGGATCTCTGATCTAATTGAACAAAAGAAAGGTCTAAGGTGTCCTGTGAAAAACAGTATCAAATACCTGTAGGTTGGCTCAGAAATTAATTTGCAATTATTAGATAGGCCCATTGCTAAAACTGGCCCAGTAAGTAAGTAGAGTAAATGCTCCACTAATGGTGTGTAACCAAGTGACAGGTAAAAAAAAACAATTCATAGTCCCAAATCATTCAATACATGATAAATTTACTTGCAATCTCCATGGCTATATTGTATATGGTAAGTAAAGTACGTGTGCAGCTGCTTGTTATGCTCATTGGCAGCGGCCACTGATGTCTTCCTCTTGACCACTGAATCTGAATGATAGATTTTCTGCATACCACATTGTGAAATTGATGGGGTTGATGGGTTTGTAGTCTGCCAGCTTAATGATGCCAACAAAATCATTGATGCTGGACTTCCACTATCAATAAAATCATCAAAATAAATTAAATAGGAGTCTGGGGCAAATGCTAATCAATGTAGCTAGGCCAACGTGCGTATTTCAATACATAGTCCAGGATTTCCAACTCTGCAGCATGCACTATAGGAACCTATGAAGCATCCACATTTTATCAACTGCATTTACATCTATATCTGATCCATATTTGGAGCTACTATATGGTAAAGATATATTTATGGAGTTTAGTGACGTAATACTGAAGAATCAGGAAGTTGGTAAAACGGTCGGCCCCCATGACTACTACTTTATCTCACATGCCTCCAGTTCTCAGCACCTGCAGAGACCTTTTGGTTACATCCACATGATATTTACGGCGGAATTGCGTGTGCTAAAGTGTGTAATAGGACCAACAAAGTGGATAAAATATTAGTAACTCTCACCTACAGCCAAGAATAAATTGACCTATGGAACAGATTTTAGATCCACAGCACGCCAGTTTATGCTGCGGATTGCCACTGTGGGTGCAAAGTGTGAAATCTGCAGCAAATCCACATGTAAGTCATCTGGATTTTGCCACTGAAAATGTCCAGTGTGGACGTACCCTTAGATTTAAATGTGTGAATGATATCAGCAGATGTTAATAAGCGTTGTAGCTCCTTCAAGAACCTGTCCAACTGGAACACAGTGGGGGAGATTTATCAAACTAGTGTAAAGTAGAACTAGCTTAGTTGCCCATAGCAACCAATCAGATTCCAACTTTCAGTTTTCAGCACTCCTTTTGAAAATGAAAGGTGGAATCTGATTGGTTGCTATGGGCAACTAAGCTAGTTCTGCACTATGTGATCTTCACTGAAAAAAGATGCATTCAATATGACCTAGTTTACAGATAAGAATAAAATACAGCATGTGCCATCTTACAAGGCCAGATATCATAAATCTTACTGATCAGCCAAAGAACCTAATTCATGAAGCTTTTGCCTTGTTTTCCCTGTGTTAGAACAGAATACTCACTGCTTGCAGTATAGCTGACCTCTCCGACCTGTGGAAGCACATCAGCATCTTGGATGATCTGTAAAACACCTACAGTACGGACAGCGGGGTCTACTCCTACTGAACTCTCGTTCACGGTCACATCGCTGGCTCCTGTAATTTGATTAGTTGGTGGTCCTACTGAGCCATCAAAGTCTGGAGTGATGTCATCTAAGCAATCTGCATTTGGCTGTTGGGAAAAACATGACAAAAATGTTTCAAAATGTGATAAAAGGTATACTTAGCATCATTGTATAATATTGCAATCTAGTTATGCTATCCTATTAGTATTTTGCATAAGGTCTCTTGCATATGACCATATTTTTCATCAGCATCTGATCTGCATTTTTTTGCGGGTTGGATGGGGATCCATTCATTTCAAATATGTCCGTTCCACCTTTCCGTAAAAAAAAGGCGTTATTGCAGACAAGAATAGGCGTTTTTACATAGGGAGGGATGTGCGAAACGGAAAAATTCGGGGAAACTTGGCTGGTATCCGCGTTTTGTAGATCTGCGATTTGTGGACTGCAAAACAGAGATTGCTGTGTACATGAGACCTAATGCTAAATTTAAATAAATAAAATTAAATTTTGCTTTAGTGCCGCCAATATTCTGAGAGCACTGTACAAGAGGAGTTGGTTTCATCGGTACCATTTTGGGGTACGGACAACTTTTTGATCTGCTTTTATTATGTTTTTTGAGATATGAAATCAACAAAATGCCATAATTTTGGGCATTATTATTATCTTTTTTTTTTTAAGTTTTCTTTTAATTTTGGCTTTCATAGCAACCCATCTGCATCCTGTGATGGCATCATGGGGAAGTGTTGAGCTTTAATGTCTCTTTTCTTGGGAGGTACAATGGCAGACTCTCTGCAGTTATGGATCATTTTGTCAATGAAGTGTTTCTCACCAGGACAACTAGAAGCTGCTACAACATAAAAACTATTCTTTAATGGAGAATAGAGGGACACTGACAGAAACATATGCAACCAATTTTCATTAAAATTCAACTAATTTCTATAGAGATACTTTACTTTTTTTAGGTCAACATATACTATATGGAGGAGAGGTTACATTTCTCAGTCTCGTCAACTGGCCTAACATTACTATATAGAGGTCTTCAGGCAAGCAGTTGATTTACTGCTCATGAAGATGTACATATAAAGCAAACAGACGACTGTCACTGGCCTCTGGTGCTGAGATATTTAACATATTCCCTCTCCAAATGTTGGTTATGAAACTATTACATATTTAATCACCACCCCAGTGATCAATCACATGCTTAGGCCTTGGGCTAAGAGTCGTGTTATACAATGGAAATGTCTTACTAGCTTTGCTGTGCCACATGGATTGCACTGCCCGGTCTCCTTTACTTACTGTAAGGTTATGTCAGGAGGTGGGGTACATTGAGCAGCTAAATCCTTACAAGTGTAGCTGAGGTTTTCATGCACACTTGTAAGGAGACTATCACAGAAAGTACTAGCTAAAATATAGCCTTTATTAACAAATAATTAAAAGGTATAGTATTTCAAACACAGAAAAAGAAAAAATGAATATCAATGTTCTTACTAATGTGAATCAAGGGATGCCCTATTCCGTGATGGAAAGGGGAGTATCTCGAGTCAGGATGGCTTGCAATGATGAGACAGATGATGTAAAGATCAAGCCCTAATGTTGTACCTGACTAATCGACCCTACCTAGAACGGAATAGCCGCCCCAACAGGGGCGATCCCGTATCAGGAACCTCCTACTGTCCCTGATGAGGCCCTGATACAGAGAAACCACAACCACTCCTATATATCACCACACCAGTGAAAAAGAACTTTTCCATGCTATATTGAATGCAATTGGTAACATTAATCGACGAGTATTCATAAATCCATCTGGTAGCAACCTTGTTTGTCATATTTTAATACAACTAACGATATTAACTGACCAGTAGTTATTTATTAATTATCTATATGATTATAGTTTGTTATTTTATAACTTAATTACTCTTCACTGGTGTGGTGATATATAGGAGTGGTTGTGGTTTCTCTGTATCAGGGCCTCATCAGGGACAGTAGGAGGTTCCTGATACGGGATCGCCCCTGTTGGGGCGGCTATTCCGTTCTAGGTAGGGTCGATTAGTCAGGTACAACATTAGGGCTTGATCTTTACATCATCTGTCTCATCATTGCAAGCCATCCTGACTCGAGATACTCCCCTTTCCATCACGGAATAGGGCATCCCTTGATTCACATTAGTAAGAACATTGATATTCATTTTTTCTTTTTCTGTGTTTGAAATACTATACCTTTTAATTATTTGTTAATAAAGGCTATATTTTAGCTAGTACTTTCTGTGATAGTTTGTTTTCTGTGTACTGCTACTAATACCAGGTATGCTGGTTGTTACGGACCAGAACTGTGATTAAAACACTTGTAAGGAGAGAAATGATTTACAAAGGACATTCATACATTTTGCAATGTGTACTTACTGGTATACCCAGAGCTTTGAGAATGTTCATTTTACACATTGGACATGTGCGGTGATCTAATAACCAGGGGTCCACACAGGACTTATGAAACAGATGTCTGAAAAGGAGAAGAGATCAAATATAAAACCACTATGGTAAAAAATATTTATATCTTGTAGATTGGTAGCACATGGAGAGTGTGAAACTGGAAGAGATTCCTTACGCTTTTCACCATGACCACACCCCTTATAAGCAGAATGTAAGAGAACATGGCTGAGCATACACATGAGAAGCCCATCAGCTGAACGTCCATTCGGTGGTCAGCTATCTCTCCCACTACTCCCCTCTCCTATACACATGTCCACTTGGCCGAGCCTGTGTACATGTTCTGAATGGGGAAAGGGGAGGTACGTTGCTGGAAGATAACAACTATCATCCTGATGAAATCCAACAGCGTGATCCTTATCTACTAAACTGGCAGATGAGAACTGCAAGGCCCAAACCATACGCATTAGCTGGTCAGCTTGTATGTGACCATCCTATAGCCACTGTGGTTGCTTTCTCCTTATGATTGCCTAATGAACTGCAAAAACAGTGCATAATATCCGCTACAATATGCCTTCATCACTTTAACCACCTAACTGTTTTAAGTTAGGTGAACTTGAAAAGCAGCTAACTGGAGGGCGGGAGTGCTTATTCAAGAGCGGGGGGGGGGGGGGGGGGTTGGCAAAACCATCTACTTGACTGGACATGTAAAGGAAAGACTACTTATCTGCTTCCCGAGACTGGCTCCCCATTCCATCTCCTACAGGCCTGCAATGCTCTGCTGGATTCCTTTGGCTTGACATCGCTGCAGCCAATCACTGGAGAACTAATACCCTGGTGTCATGTGACCATTTGTAAAGCCGTAAAAGGAGCCAGTCACTGCTGCGGGCAGTGATTGGCTGCGGTGATGTCAAACCAGATGTTTTCAGCGAGGGAGCCCTTGCAGATTAGAGGCCTGGAGGAGAAGGAGTGGGGAGCCAGCGCCAGGAAGGGAGTAAGTAATCTTCTCTTAACAGGTCCGACCCCATTCTAGCACAACCCCTTAAATATGTTTCTTTCAAATACAGATGTATGATAGTATATTACTTGATATTGTGTGTTTGGCCTGATCGCTCTAGCTTCATTCAAACTTTATTTTATCTTCTCTGTAAGAATTCTGTCACCTGACGGATTCCTGGCGGTGTCACAAATGAGTCGGATAGTGATCGGTGCTGCTCTTTAGAAGTATGTTTGCAAAGAAATATGGGTTGCAAATTGCATTCTAACAAACCACTGCATATGGTGCCGATATAGTCGGGCAAGCTGCCTTTAAACAGATAAGGGAATTCAAAGAATCGTAATAAAAAGGTGTTTCAAAGGAAAAAAAATCTACTACAAACACTATATGACCTGTAACACAGATGGACTGCAAAAGCCACAAGGTCCAACATTTTTACAAAACTGTTTTTAACCCAAATACATGTAGTTAAATTAACAAAAATGATCTAAGGGTGTACATATCCTTTTAAAAACAAATCCTAAAGGCGTGGTCCACAGATTCAGGTTTTTTGGAATTCCCCGTAGTGAAAATGGTGCAAAAGTTTTTTTTTTTAAAACTGTATTTTTTATCTAAAGTATATGGTAAGGATTAGTAATTGGCAAATAAGGATTATTAAAGGGAGTCTACCAGCAGTTTTGCCCATGCTAAACTACTAACAGAAGTAGGGTAAGTAGGGTCTGGGAAAGCAGTACAAGCAAACCTATTGTGGAGCTTTTATTATTAGGAATAGTGTGAATATGAATGTTTATTCTGCCATATCCTGCTCTTGTAAGTGCACTGGAGGCGGTGCTTCACTATGCAGCTTCAAAACCCGTCTGCTGAGTGGTAGCTGTAGCATCTAACCAAGAGACTATTACAGCCACCAGTCAGAGTAGAGGGGAAAAAGCTCCACTGTGAAGCTCCACCCTGACATTAGCAGGAGCAGAATCTACCAGAATAAAAGTTCATATTCACCCGACTACTATTAATAAACACTCCACAAAAGTGTTGTCAGAAGTTTACCATGGACAAAACTACAGAAATACTTCCTTAATGTCCCCATATACTAATATTAAACATCTGACCAAGGGAAAAGGTCCCCATAGAAAAACATTGTATAGGACCCCTCCTCCACCCAGTTTCCCAGTATGTGTGAAGGCAATGCAGAACTCAAAGACTTGACTCTACACTGACTTGATTTTTGATGAATTTGCAATTTTGTAAGCAGAAAAAGTGGAACAGGTGCCCCGCAAGCATGGAGCTCATCCAGAATACTACTGTGTATCAGACAAGTGGCATAAATACATTGATAAATCTTCTTCCCTTTACTCAGTAGATTATAAACTGTCTACCTGTAGCCACCACTAGGGGGAGCACAATGCATAGGGATTTATACATTTGTTACCATTCAGTAATCTCTTTGCACTGAGCATCTCCTAGTGACGGCTGATCAAAAATGCAGGGAATCTATGTTAAGAACAGGAGAAGTAGTCCAACTCCAGGTCTCCCGCCTCGGACTGTATAGCAGTCACCTTTATGGCCTGCCTTCGTGGTACATATGCAGCTGCATTTTGCTTTTAATATGCCACCATATACAGGTCTAGTGTAAATGCTGCCTTTCTATGGAAATTATTTATGCAACCATCAGGCATCACAACTTCTTTTCTGAAAAATAATTATTTATAGCATGAGTTTCTTTTCTAACGATTGGTACATATCTACAACGCTGTGACCATTCACTCTTATGCAAACAATAACCCTGCTTGTCTTCGTCTTCCTAGAAAACCACTAATTGTACTGCAGAGACGGCATCCAACAACCATATCCCACGTCTGTAGAGAAGGAACTTACGTCATACAGTATCACCACCCCCACACTGTAAATGTGTCTGCTGCTAGTTACTACGAGCTCCCCTTGGAGATGTCGGTTTTTCATTTATATGCATTGTGGGGCTTCCTTGGACAGGAAGCAGCTGAGCAAATTCTCAGTTTCCAGCGCTAACTTCCATGTACTGACTCAACTTCGACAACTTAAAAAAAGCACTGCCAAAATTCCAAGCAGCTTCCTTGTAATGTCTCACCCGTCCAGCATTTCCATGAGAGGTTGCATGTAACCTGCAGGATGGCTTTCATTAGACAAGGATGTCACACTATAGCGGTATTAGCAGTATCATACTGCCACCAGAGGCATGGAGGGGTGAGTTTAGTGGAGCCCGACAAGATTACATAGTACATATCTGCTATAGTATAGGGAGTAGCGCTATAACATGCACATACATTCAAACTGCCCTCCGAGGAAGTGACCAGTTTGAAATACTTCAAATTAACCCAGTATGTGCAGTATATGCCAGTTTAAGCAAATAGCGATCCGCAATGCACGGGCATCGGCCATGTGAACTCCGTGCAGCAGATGCAGACCCATTGATTTGAAAGGCCCCGTGATGCCGCAAAATACAGCAAAAGATAGGACATGCCTTATGTTTTGCTGTGTGGAGGCACAGACCTGAAATCCCACAGAAGTTCTTCCAAGTGTTTCCATAGGCTTCCAATCAGTGCCCCCGCCTGTCTTTTGCCGTATCTTGCGGATCGCAGTCCTATTCAAGTCAATGGGTCTGCGCCCGCAGCACAGAGTTCACATGGTTCATGCCCGTGCATTGCGGAACACTATTTGCGGTCCGCAATATGGGCACCACGACCACAAAGTCGTGTGAACGAGCCCTTACCGGGAAAGCTGCACATGCTTAGTTTCATCCTTCCACTGCTTCCTGAGCTGTGATAGGGAGAGAGCTACAGATGAAAGATACGCCCCCTGAGAAAGGACACTCCCCTTTAACTGTCAGCTTGATATAAATCTAGCAGAGCAATAAATGGGGAGATCTCTGGATCCATGTGAGGTACAGGGCTGGTTCTAGCTTTGTTAGAAAGAGATTCTCATGTACTACATTTTCAATCAACTTTTTAAACAAAAAGAAATTTCCCCCAGTATTTCAGAAGGAAATGGACCATAACCAACATTTACCACCATCCTTACAAAGAAAAAAAGAGGGGTTTTAGTCAGCACATCCCAGTGCACAGGTGCACGTTGCTATGGCTAAATGCACAAGGAAAGGAAAACACATACAATGCAACGGCACACTGCCAACCAGATAAAGCTCAAAATGCCATAGTGATATGAGGTATTCTGAAGCTAATGCTATGCTTGTTAGAGATTAGAGATTCTTGGCAAATATATTTTGTACAAAATTATCTGAGCCAGTCCAGGTGATCTCTGTAGGACGGGAACCTAACACTATTTCCTACCTGTTATGTGCCAACCTTGGCTTCCGTATAATCAGGGGGTGTTGGTTCCACATGCATGCTGGATCCACTCTGCCTTTTGCCATTTCTGGTGCTTCAAAGGCCTCCACTAATTCAGGGATGCAGGTACCAACATGCATGCCGAGTTGACACCTGGTATTCCACAGAATGAATGACTTCACCAATTTAAGGCCTCTTTTACATGAACAGTACGAATTGTGTCAGGATGGGTTCGGTGAAACTCGCACCATTTCGCAAGCAAGTTCAGTTGCGGGTGCAATCAGTTTTGATGTTTTTTTCACAAAAAAAAAAAGATTTCCAAACAATATCTCTTAGCAACCTTCAATGAAAAACGTTTTTCCATCCAGACTATATCTAGATGCAATGCGTTTTTCACTGAAGCCCTTTTCACTTCTACGAGGCCAGGGCTGAGTGAAAAACGCTGAATATAGAACATGCTGCGATTCTCACGCAACGCAGAACTGATGTGTGAAAAAAACGCTCATGTGCACAGACCCTTTGAAATGAATGTGTCAGGATTCAGTGTGGGTGCTATGCGTTCACATCACACATCGCACCTGCGCTGAAAACTCACTCGTGTGAAAGGGGCCAAACTCCTCACTGCTATCAGTTTGAACAAGCCCCTTTCCATTAATGATTCAATTACTCATGCATGTCCTAATTGTTGGGTCTGGTTTTTTTAGTATTACTCCACTACACTTGTAGTAAATTATCTGCTATGTAGAAATAATAAATTATTCCAAAAACAGTAATTTATCAGGTTAATAATGTGGGACTGCACATGAGATATGGAGAATTCATCTATTTAGCTAGTACTATATTACCGTGTAGGTTTAAGGCATGAAAATCGGCATGTAACATGTGCTGTATGCATATACCCTAATACTGGCTAGAAGCCAGAGGCTGTACATTGATTACTATGTAAGCAGATTTGTCTCCACAGCCCTGGAGTCATTTTAATACCTCACAGTAATATTCTGGAGTATAAATGTGCAGCCATTTACTATTCAAATAATATTCCATTATCTAAATGCATTTTCTTTTTGCAAGAAATTATTAAGATGCTCGTCTTGATATTAATTGAAAACTATCCAGTTCTGTTGAGCCACAGAGAGGTCTGTATGCTTTTCCTTTTTTATATAACTCATATTTTCATAGCATTTTGCACTGAAACAAAATCACTTTTAAGCCTCATTCATTTGCTGGATATAGAAGGAAGGCCTGAAATGCTGGCAGTATTTTTAGCCAGGAGTGGATACAGACAAACACATAATTCACTCAGCTACTTCCCTGCTAAGCCGGCCCCGCATAGCTTGGAAATGAGAACCAGACGTATCTAAAGGGAGCTCAGTGTATCCAGCAGCAGACACATTTACAGTCTGAGTGTGGGGACATTGTAAACCTCAGCACCTTCCCCATCAGATTTACTGCATTCGGTTATGTACTGTATTTATTAACATTGCACTTAAGGGCAAATCTGCAATAATTACAATAGGATCCTGCTATCATCCCAGTGTAGGTTAGTGGGCTTTCTGAGACTTTTATATGACTACGTATCCTCTGGTCTCATCAGCTGTTTGAGAAGGTATCGGCATTCGCATGCAGCTTTCCCTAGGCCATGTGGTGTGACATTGATTGGTCACGTGGCCTCGGCGCAGCTCAGCCCTATTGAAGTGAATGGAGCTGAGCTGCAATACCAAGGAGAGCCACTATACAATGTACGGCGCTGTGCTCAGTGAGATGAGAGAAGGCTGCTGTGTTCACAGGAGCGCCACTGCCTTCTCAGAGAGCTGATCGGTGGGGGGGCCTGGGTGTTGAACTTGTGTCGTTTGATGTCAAATGCTTTCACAAGATAAAGCCTCATTCACATGTCAGTATTATGTTCAGTTATTTCCATCAGTGATTGTGGTTCAAAACCAGGACTGGAGCCTCCACAGCCATAAGGTATAAAGGAAAGATCTGTCCCTGTTCTGTGTTTAGAGCCGCACCTGGTTTTGGCTCAAAATTACTGATGGAAATGACTGACCAACACAGACGTGTGAATGCGGCTTAACACAATACAAAAAGGGTAGTGTATTCCTTTCTTTGGGTGTCCAATCTTGTTAAAGCTGGCTATACACATAAGATAGAAGTTGGTTGATGATTGAACAGCAGTTACCTGGTGAACAATCATTTGACAGAGAGGGTTATAGACATTTTAGTCCATATAGGCTGTTATATCTGTTCATACTGCCCATTCATGTTCAATAAAACTGGGTGATGGACAAAAGATCTCTCTGGGAACGTTCTTTCAAAAAAGAAGATCTTTCCTTCATGATCTTTCAAAAAAAGACCTTTTATACAACTGGCAAATATTTCAAAAGTGGCAGACATGTTTACAGACAACGACAGTCTGTCATCTCTCAGCTAAAAGAAATAATCAAACAACCCGACAAACAATCTTTTTGATTACAATCATCCGTTTTGATCACTTTAGACCAGGGATGCCAAACCTGCAGCCCTTCAGTTGTTGCCAAACTACAACTCCCAGCATGCTTGAACAGCTATTAGGGCATGCAGGGAGTTGTAGTTTTGCAACAGCTGAAGGGCCGCAGGTTGAGCATCCCGGCTTTAGACTATTGTATGTGGCCAACTTATAACTAGATTCACATTCAGCCTGTGCCTCTATATGCAGAATCAGCCGTACGTCCATAATCACAGACTCAATCATATCCACATGAAATCAGTATTGTATCCTTATTACAGATCTGTAATACTGAAGAGCTGTCTTCTGTGGAGGAACAGGAATACTAGTACAGACCCTTTAAAATATGGATGCCATGTGAATGGAATACGCAGCATATTACACATGTGTATGCATTTTATATGAGTGCAGTAAATGCAGCATATATTAACACTGTCTCTGTAATAAAGATCATGTAAATATTCCCAATATGGGGTTTCTCTTCAAATCTTAGTTTAGATGCTCTTATCTTAGCAATAATAAAAAACTGGATTGGATTTCCCTTGGATCCTGAGTGAAGTTCTAATCCTAGGACCTTACACCCTAATGAATCGAAACGTGTGCTTGATAGGCTAAAAATATCCGATCTCATAGTCTATGGTACAGTCAATGAGTAACTATGCTAACAATTTTCTACCCCTAGGATTAGGCTACAGTCTAGAACAATTCATGGCAAGTTGAGGCAGTCATTCCATATTGATATTTTAGGGAGAGACCAGTATAACTCAGAAACATCTTAATTGAATTTTTAACAACATATAACTTGAGGACTTCAGCTTGACCCACCATTTTGGTGGCACCTGCCAAGCAATGTGGTGGTGTTCTGACTTTCCAATGAAGACAGATGTCCGGGACAAGAAGCATTGTGCTGCTGGACTTCGACATGCCTAACATTTTGTTCTCAGGGGCCAATAAGCAGACAACAGAGGTTCCTGCCAGAGGCTTATGTCCCTCTCCCTATTGAGAACGCAAGCACACAAGGCCAATCTCCTTCCCTGTATATTTTTAGCTTTGAATGACTATACAGTTACATACATCTGCCATAGATTACCACTAACAAAAAGCATACCACACTGTACTGCAAGCTATTCAACTGTATCGAAAAGTCTAGAGGAAATCTTTTTAGCATATACTGACAAATTTAAAGTCTATGGGAACGTTGGTGAATTTCTACTAACAGAACACCACAGCGATGGGATTTTGACCTTAGACAGAGGCACACTTGCCATATACTTGACTGTGAAACTACCAAGTGGGCAGATGTCCAAGGGGCTCCCAAGTTATCAGCACCCTCCTCAAGGCCACCAGCTAGGTATACAACGACCTGACACTCACAACATGAATTAACGTTGGGAGCATCAGGCCCTCATGTATCCAGCCAGCAAGGTCTTGAAGGTGAAGCACAGGTGGCCGTATAGCCATCCTCAGGCCAATGGCTCTCTCTTCCTTGCCATTCACCCTCACAGATCACTGGACCTGAAGCCTATGAGGTATTGTATGAACAGTATAATGATGGCATTGTATCCAATGTGTCAGGATAGAGACATCTTGGGGTGCACAGCAGTAGAGACCTGCAGCCTGTACCTCAGACTCTGCATGGAACGGGAGTCAGGTAGAGAGTCAGGGAGTCATTTATTTTTTTAGCTACTGGTCTACTTTGGGGGAAATACAACTGGGGGCATTATTACTACTGGAAGCATTATAGAGGGAAACATTATCACTACTGAAGTCACTATAGCGGGCATTATTATTACTGGGGGCACTTTAGGGAGCATTATTGTTACTACGAGCACTGTAGGGGACATCATTAGTACTTGGGCATTATAAAGGGCATTATTATAATTTGGGCACTATAGAGGGTATTAAAGGGGTTGTCCGAGTTATTTTTTTGTCCTTTTTATGTTTCTAACTAGTCAAATACAACAGCTTTTTCATTCACTTTCTGCTTCTAAAGCTGCTGGTTTCTCAGGTTTCAATGAGGGTCACATGACCTGTGATGTCAGCTTGCCTCCCTGCTCTGTACACGAAACGTCACTGTGCTGGCCAACCAGACAACCCCTTTAATATTACTGGGGGCACTATAGAGGCATTTTACTACTGGGGGCACTACATAGTCAGCTTGATTTCCATCAAGCCACCCTGGGTAAGCATATTACTACTGGAGCCACTATAGAGGGCATTAATACTACTGGGGGCACTATAAAGGAACACTAGAACTGATACTCAGCTTGACTCTTAAAACTATTATTTTTGTATGGTACTGGTATTTTCAGGGGGACTATTTATATGGCACTATTTTTTCAACAGTACTGGGTGTGACAGCAGGATGAAGCTGTAGGGCAACCAGGATGGGGAATTTGTGTTGTGAAGTTGGGGTGGATGATGTAAATGGTAGGAACCCAAGATGTCTGTGTGGCAACTCTGTAGAGACATGAGATATATATATTTCCCCAGTCGTCTCCATGACAGCACAACCTGAGATGATCTTCCTCTGATAGGACAGGAAAATACAGAGAGGGTTAAAAGCCCACCCCTTCCTCCCCAGCCTCAGTGTATTTTCCTGTCCTGTCGGAAGGAAGATCAGAGAGGTGCTGGGAGACGTCTTCCAGCTTTTTACCTTTTTTTTTTTTTTTCTTCTTTTTGCCAGCCGAGGTCGGATCCCCCTTCCGTGGGCTCTCCCTCCTCTCGTCGCAGGGCTGGTGCCCGGGACACTTCCTTAGTGTCCCCGGCGAAGTTCCCGGCATCGGCGGTCCAGGGGGGCCTTATGCTGCTGAGGAGTAGGCGGCCGGAGCGACGGTAGGACGCGCTTCCCTCCGGCCGCGCACATGATGACGTCAGACGCTGGGACATGGATAGCGTCATGACGTCACGCCGGGGCGCCGCGCATGCGCGGATCTCTTTAAAATGGCGGCGCCCACCGCTGGAAATGCCGCTGGTCCCGCATGCTACCCGGCTACTGCTGCACGTCTTCCTAGATGCAGCGCTGTGTGGTCGGACAACCCTCCCTGCCATGAGCACCCCCTCCACCCAGGGGCCTGGACTGGAGCCCCTATCTTCCCAGGGAACCGTGAGTAGCCTTTGTAAGGCACCCCCCCCCAGCTCTTGATGGTTCCTGGTGGGTGACCCTTCTCTCCCTTGGGTTTCTTTCAGGGAGAAAAGGAGTCCTCTTCCTCCACTAAACCTAAAGTGAGGAAGTGTGGCGTGTGTGGCAAGCGCCTTCCCTCATCGGGGTCTAAACCCCTCTGTAAGGAATGCACGGAGGCGGTGGTAAAAGCGGAGTCCTCCAGTCTCCTGGACGACATTAAAAGTATGGTGAGGGACGAGGTCCGTTCTGCCCTGGCTGCCCGAGACGCCTCCCCCCCCCCCCCGAGACCCCGTCCCCATAGGTCTATTCCCACCAGGGACCTTATTTCTGGGGATAGCGAGTCGGAATCTGCTATTGCTGATTTATCTGATCCCGACGGGCCGGGGTATAGCCACGATTCTGAAGAGGATAACGAGTACAAAAAGTTCCTCTTTAACCCCGAGGACATTGACGAGCTTATTAAAGGGTTTCTGTCACCAGTTTTGGGCATATAAAACAGGATGACATTTGCAATGTGCAAATGTCACCTGATGCCCAAACTGGTGATAATTTTTTTACTGGTGCCCCCGTTTTTGAAATAAATCATCTTTTGTTGTATGCAAATGAAGCTTACTAGGTGCAAGGGGCGGTTACCTCGCACCTAGTAAGCTCCGTTTGCCCACCCGCGGTCACGCCTACCTTCACTTGATTGACAGGGCCAGGCAGCTTGTTGGATCCTCTGCCGGCCCTGTGCTCCATTCAAATCCCGCGCCTGCGCCCTGCGGAATAAAAGCGGCGCAGGCGCAGTGAGCGGCGCTGGCCGCCGGGCTCCCGGCTACCTCACTGCGCCTGCGCCGATGACGTCAGAGTACACATGACGTCATCGGCGCAGGCGCAGTGAGGTAGCCGGGAGCCCGGCGGCCAGCGCCGCTCACTGCGCCTGCGCCGCTTTTATTCCGCAGGGCGCAGGATTTGAATGGAGCACAGGGCCGGCAGAGGATCCAACAAGCTGCCTGGCCCTGTCAATCAAGTGAAGGTAGGCGTGACCGCGGGTGGGCAAACGGAGCTTACTAGGTGCGAGGTAACCGCCCCTTGCACCTAGTAAGCTTCATTTGCATACAACAAAAGATGATTTATTTCAAAAACGGGGGCACCAGTAAAAAAATTATCACCAGTTTGGGCATCAGGTGACATTTGCACATTGCAAATGTCATCCTGTTTTATATGCCCAAAACTGGTGACAGAAACCCTTTAAAGATATCAGAGCCACCATTAGGATGGAGATTCCCAGGAGACCCAAGTCCGTTCAGGACGAAATCTTTGGGGGGCTAGGTGACCGACAAAAATCTGTTTTTCCGGTCCCTGACAATATACAAAGGCTTATCAAAGCAGAGTGGGAGAAGCCTGAGAAAGGATCCTTTATTCCCCGGGGCCTCAAAAGGCGTTACCCCTTTGATGAGAAGGACTGTACCGACTGGGAGACAGTCCCTAAGGTGGACGCTCCGGTCGCCAAGGTGGCCAAACGTACGGCCCTTCCGTTTGAAGATGCTGCCCAACTGAAAGACCCAATGGATAGAAAGGCGGAAAGCCTCCTAAAAAAGTCATGGGAAGCTACTGCGGCCCTTTTAAAGCCTGGGGTGGCCGCAACCTGTGTAGCCCGTACGCTTAAGGTCTGGCTGGATCAACTGGAGATCCATCTCATTAACAAAACCCCGAGAGACCAGATCCTGGAGAGCCTTCCCCTATTAAAAATGGCCACCAGCTTCTTGGCCGATTCCTCCGCAGAATCTGTCAAGCTAGCCGCTCGTACCGCGGTCCTTTCTAACTCTATCAGAAGGGTCCTCTGGTTAAAGGCCTGGACAGCGGACCTGCTTTCTCAGGGTCCGATTCTCCACAACAACCCCAGGCTTCTGAAACTGTCTGCCTGGATTCTGAGAGATCCATCCTTCTAGGCCTAGGTTTGCCTCTTAGAGTAGTGTCCACCTTACTCCTAAGTAGGAAATCCAACACCTCCAAGGCTTACCTCAAGGTCTGGAGGAAATTTGCTTCTTGGGCAGGAGAGAGATTTAATCAAGTCACTCCTAATATCCCACTTATCCTTGAATTTCTCCAGGATGGGTTGGATTTGGGTCTAGCCCCTAACACCTTAAAGGTACAGGTCTCGGCCCTGGGAGCCCTATACAATACCAGTTTGTATGAGGTTCCTTGGGTGTCTAGATTCCTAAAAGCAGCTGACAGGTTGCGTCCAAGAGTTAGGAACCTGGTAGCTCCTTGGAACCTTAACACCGTTCTTCAGGGGTTATCATCGGACCCCTTTGAACCTCTAGACTCCCTGTCCCTGAAGTTGCTGACCCTGAAAACTATTTTCCTGGTGGCAATTTCCTCAGCCAGGAGGGTTTGCGAATTACAGGCCTTAACTATTCGCGAACCTTTTCTGACTGTTCTTGAGGACAAGTTAGTTTTTAAGTTGAACCCCTCCTTTTTACCAAAAGTAGCGTCTACTTTTCACAGATCACAAGATATTGTGATCCCTTCTTTTTTTCCTAGTCCTAAAGATGAACAGGAGGCTAGATTTCACAATTTGGACGTAAGGAGGGCCGTCCTTCGTTATCTAGAGGTCACCAAAGATTGGAGATCAGTAGAAAATCTTTTTGTTCAGTTCGCTGGCCCAAACAAGGGTAAAAAGGCAGCGAAAAGCTCGATTTCCCGCTGGATTAAAAGCGCGATTTCAGAAGCTTATAGGGCCTCAGGCAAAGACCCTCCGCCCTCCCTTAAGGCCCATTCTGTTAGGGCGGTCTCTGCCTCCTGGGCTGAGAGAGCCTCTGCTTCCCTAGAGCAGATTTGTAGGGCAGCCACTTGGAAAAGGGCCCACACTTTTACCAAGCATTATAGGCTTGATGTGTTTGCAAATGAGGACATGGCGTTTGGCCGCAAAGTCCTTGGGGCAGTTGTCCCCCCCTAAGTTAGTCACTTTGTTAGTTCTCAGGTTGTGCTGTCATGGAGACGACTGGGGAAATGAGTATTACACTCACCGGTAATCCGGTTTCCTGGAAGTCTCCATGACAGCACAAACCTCCCACCCTATTTTTATTTTTATTCTTTATGATTAGTGGTTCTTTCTTTCCCTCCGGGTTCCCAGTTATAATACACTGAGGCTGGGGAGGAAGGGGTGGGCTTTTAACCCTCTCTGTATTTTCCTGTCCTATCAGAGGAAGATCATCTCAGGTTGTGCTGTCATGGAGACTTCCAGGAAACCGGATTACCGGTGAGTGTAATACTTATATATATATATATATATATATACACATACACACATATACATACATACACACACACACACACATTATCATGGAGGTCTGAGCCGAATTGAAAAGATATGGCACTGTATGCAGTAGGTATCTAATGCTGTATTCACCTGTATGTTTGGTCGCACTAAAAGACGAGGAAGTATGCTCAAGTCCAGCTCTGTGCTGTGGCCGAGACTCATCTACTCAGACCTCTTCCATATCTTAATTAAAAAAGACTGAAGGGTAGAAGGAGAACAGAATGTGGCAGCTGGAGCTGACCATCACAGAAGGGCAGCTTATGGGGAGGTATATTGTACTATTTGTTTCTGCTTGGGCAGTATCTTCTGCTGGGAAGGGGGCACCTTCTGCAAATTTAGATCTACCTTCAACATGTGACTACTTTTAGTTTTTGTTCAGGGACACTTTAAGTTGGAACTCTGACCCTGGCCTTATGTAGATGTAGATTTAGATTTTTGATATGGGCAGGAATCCTAGCCGGTCATCAATCACATGTGATTTTCCCTGTAAGCCTCAATTAACATCTGATTCACTTGCCGTCTTGTTTAATTTCACTAAAAATGTTAAGTTACTCCTTTGCTCAGTTTGTGAATTAAACAGTTTTTCCAACGCACATTAAAACACCTTTGCTTGCAGAGATGCGTAGTGCCAGAATTACTGTGAGAGTGGAGTGAATCTGGCAGGTGTGTATAACAGGTTTTACTAAACTGTAAATCCAAAAATATTTCATACACGAAAATAAAACAAGATCACAACGGTCTCACTAAAATCAAAATCTGCAAAAAAGTTTTTTTTTTACAAATTAATGTTAGATTTTTTTTTCTCAATTCTACCTCACATTTCTTTAACTGATAATTGACATGCAGTTCAGTCAGTCTACAGTTATAAAAGAAAACTGCAACCTCATTTCATAATTTACAAAGTCTGAACGGTTTCAACACGTAAAATCTATTAGCGTTTGGCATGCTTTCCAGCGCACATGCTGATATAAGCCGTGCCAGCAATGTATCAACTCACCGGCACGGCAAGATTCGGACAACATCATTAGGTTTATATCCTTCAATACACACAGCGCAGTTATCAAAATCTGGCTCCGTCTCCTGTAACAAAGACAGCAACAATTAGAAGTGTTAAATGAGCTGTTAATTCTGGCTTATCCATATGGAGAGGTGAAAGAGCGTCTGCCTCTCCGTAAATTCAGAAAAAGATACAACCAGGACAAGTAACCGTGTGGAATATATATATATATCTATATGTCAATTATCACAACTACAATGTCACTTATAGTAAACCTCTTACCATGTGTTTATTGCTTTCTGCTATTCTTATTCCCAGAACAAAGATATCAACATAACAGATGAGCGAAGCTTTAAAAAATTCTGCGATTTGCCGAAGACCACCAAGAAATGAGATTTATTTCGAATTAATTAGTCAAGAATCGTGATAAACCGTGTATACCCAGGCCACTCTGCCTAATCATATTCTTACCACTTGGTGGCCCAATCTCCGTGTGAAGGCTTGGAAGTTAACCCTTTTCCGACCGCCGGCAGTAAATTTACGTTGGCAGCCGGGCATTTAAAAATGGTGCCCCGGGTCCCCGCGTCAGGGATTGGGGAGCTGGCGCATGTATGCAGCAGCCCCTGTGTTCCTGTGTGACGGTACCAGAAATGGTACGCAGCACTGTGGCGGGAAAAACCTTTCTCAAAGCAATAAAATTGAGTGATCCACAACCCCATGTGGATCCCCCCCTACTATGAACCTAATGGTATTTTGCATTCAGAATTATTAGGGTTAAGACCAGATCACAAGACAATGGCGTAGGTCGTACGGGATGAGGGTGTTATAGTGCTGTGACATCACAGGGGACCACTATCTGTGGATTGGCTGGCTACACGGCATTATGGGTGATCCACGTTTCCAGACTTCTTACTTTCCCTTTGTAACATGTGCAACCACCATTTTAGGAAAAACCCGATTCTTTACCACTAAGCACGAGAAAAGTCGGCTTAGTTGCAAATCAAAGTTCTTCTAAACTTCGGACTGAATTCCGCTTTAAATGCTTCGCTTAACATTATAGGGGTTTTCCGGGAGTTAACTACTGATGACCTATACTAAGGATAGGTCATCCGTATCTGATCGTGGGGGTCCGACACCCAGTAACCCTGCCAATCAGATGTTTGAGAAGGCACCAGTGCTCCTGTGAGCGCTGCGGCCTTCTCTTAGCTTTTCCTAGGCCAGTGACATCACGTTCATCAGTCACGTGGCCTAAGAGTGGCTCAGCCCCATTCAGCTGAGCACGATACCAATTACAGCCCTATACAATATACGGCGCTGTGCTTGGTAAGCTGCGAGAAGGCCTCGGTGTTTACGGGAGAGCCGGTGCCTTCTCAAACAGCTGATCAGCGGGTGTCCCGGGTGTTGGACCCCCACCTATCCTGAAGATAGGTCATCAGTAGTTAAAGGGGTTCTCCAAGTTAAATTTATTGATGACCTATCCTCAGGGTAGGTCATCAATATCAGATTGGCGGGGGTCCGACACCCGGCACCCCTGCCGATCAGCTGTTTGAAGAGGAGGCGCGCGCCGTACAAGCACATTCGGTCAACCCTGAAGAAATTTGTCTCAGACTTCCTAATTATAACTTAGAATTCCTTTTAACATTGATTAAGGCCCCATTCAGATGACCGTGTTTCACGGCCGTATACGGGCCGTGAAAGCCCGGCCTGTGCTGCCCCAGAGGACAGGAGCGCACGGCATCATAGCATCCAGTGAAACACGATCGTCTGAATGGGGCCTAAAGGGGTTTTCCAGGAGTAACATGGGTAGCGGTGAGCAGGTGTAATTACAATCCTTCCCAATGAAATGAATGGGACGGTTAGGTATAATTACACCTGCTCACCGCTACCCCTGTTACGGCTAGCGTGTAAACAATGAAGAGGAGACAGTACTGTCACGGCGCGCGCCTCCTCTTCAAACAGCTGATCAGCGGGGTGCTGGGTGTCGGACCCCCGCCGATCTGATATTGATGACCTATCCTGAGGATAGGTCATCAATAAATATAACTTGGAGAACTCCTTTAACCCCTGGAAAACCCCTTTAATCAATGTTAAAAGGAAGTTATGATTAGGAAGTCTGAGACAAATTTCTTCAGGGTTGACCGAATGTGAAAGGGAGTGTGCAGACTCTCCCCTGACAAATGATGTCAGGGCAAAGAAGGACATGTTGAATTATGTCTTATCCTTTTGTTCTTATAGGACAGGGATCAGTAACCTTTGGCACTCCAGCTGCTGCAAAACTACAACTCCCAGCATGCTCACTTCCTCGGCTGTTCTTGTAACTCCCATAGAAGTGAAAGGAGGATTCTGGGAGATGTAGTTTCAGAACAGCTGGAGTCCTGGAGGTTGCTGATCCCTGTTCCCTGATCCCTAGGAGATAAGCTACCAACAATGGTGTCTGTCAGCTTTTATTCAACTCCCCCCTCATTGAGAAAACATGCACGTATGGCTGAACCGGGCATGAATGTGTATGTGGGGTGATAGCTGTCGGACGATCTGGAAGCATAACAGGCAGCTGAACCAAGCATGCATGTTCATGGGGAGGTCGGGGGGGGGGGGGGGAACAGCTGTCAGCTGAACAAGTGCTCATCTGACAGCTACTGAAGGTATCTGGTCACATTTAGGCTATATTCATAAGCAGTAGATTTTCTCCAACTGAAAGTCACTTCTATACATTTGAATGGAAGTGTTACAATCCTCAATTAGATGAATGGAATAATTGCTGAAATTTCTACAACAAATCTGTTGCATGTAAAAATACCTTTAGAAACATTCATTTTCGACTCAGGTTTTTTATGGTCCTAAAGTAGGAAACAACCATTAGAGCTATGGACCAAAGACTGAGGTAACACATTAGGAAATATATGTAAATATTTTTTATTTCTTTATTCAATATTTTTCTACAGTACAAACACAGAATAACATCTGTTACAGTATCAGTATATCAGTTTACAGTTAAAATGATAATGATAACAAGGAGAGAACAAATTCAGACAACCAGGGGCTGTAATCCAGCACTGTGCAGCACTATGGGCAGAAACACAGCTGATCGGGGTGTGCACCCCTGATCCAAATTATTCCATTGTAGCTCTGGCTGTATGTTTAGGATCATTGTCCTGCTGGAAGGTGAACCTCCACACCAGTCTCAAGCCTGTTGCTGCCTCTAACAGGTTTTCCTCTAGGATTACCCTGCATTTGGCTCCATCCATCTTCCCATCAACTCTGACCAGCTTTCCTGTCCCTGCTGAAGAAAAGCATCCCCAAAGCAAGATACTGCCATCACCATGATTCATGGTAGGGATGGTGTGTTCAGGGTGATGTGCAGTGTTTGTTTCCTGCCACACACAGCGTTTTGCATTTAGGCCAAAAAAATTCAACTTTGGCCTCATATGACCAGAGCACCTTCTTCCACATGTATGCTTTGTCACCAACATGGCTTGTGGCAAACTGCAAATGGATTTCTTATGGCTTGCTTTCAAAAATATTTTCTTCTTGCCACCAGGGCCGGCCTTAGGGTAGATGGCGCCCTGTGCGAAACTATCTCTCGGCGCCCCCCCCCCGAGTGACAGTACTAATGTCATACAGTATAGAGCTATAAATACAGTGCAGAGATATATAGAGTGATATAGGTAGGTAGAGTAGGACAGTATATATATATATATATATATATGTATTTATAGCTCTCTATACTGTCCTATATCACACTATATATCTCTGCACTGTATTTATAGCTTTCTATATTGAAATGTAACCTAATATAACGCCTCATACCTCTTACATCCAGTGACGTCTCCTCTAATATAGATCTTCTCTTTCCTCATCTTCTCCTTTCAGACCAGACGCCATTTTTCAGCCATTTCTCATCTCTGCAGTTAGACAGAAAAAAAATCTTAGTTTACACAGTGTCCTAAAATAACTGCGCCCAGCAAATAGTGTCCTGTAATAGTGTAAACATAACGCTCCCCAGAAATAACTGCGCTGATACTGTGCCAGGGTGCCCCCACAGTAATAGTGCCCCCCACAAGTCCCAACTAATAATTCTCTGCCAGAGTGCACTTGTTAGTAATAGTACTGCCCCCAACAGTACTAATGTCCCCACTGTGCCCCAGAAGTAATAATGCTTCCAATGTGCCAGTAAGAAGTGCCCCCCATTGATTCCCCCCCAAAATCATGTGCCAGTAAAAAGTGTCCCACCCCCATAGATGCCCCCCAAATTATGTGCCAGTAAAAATGCCCCAGTGCCCCCATGTGCCAGTAAAATGCTCCCATGTGCCAGTAAAAATACCCCCAGTGCCAGTAAAATGCCCCCATGTGCCAGTAAAAATGCCCACAATACCCCTATGTGCCAGTAAAATGCCACTATGTGCCAGTAAAAATGCCCCCAGTGCCCCTTGTGCCAGTAAAAATGCCCCCAGTGCCAGTAAAATGCCCCAGTGCCCCATTTGCCAGTAAAAATGCCCCCAGTGCCAGTAAAATGCTCCCATGTGCCAATAAAAATGCCCCCAGTGCCCCCTTGTGCCAGTAAAAATGCCCCCAGTGCCCCCTTGTGCCAGTAAAATGCCCCCAGTGCTCCCATGTGCCAGTAAAAATGCCCCCAGTGCCAGTAAAATGCTCCCATGTGCCAGTAAAAATGCCCCCAGTGCCCCCTTGTGCCAGTAAAATGCCCCCAGTGCTCCCATGTGCCAGTAAAAATGCCCCCAGTGCCAGTAAAATGCTCCCATGTGCCCCCTTGTGCCAGTAAAAATGCCCCCAGTGCCCCCTTGTGCCAGTAAAATGCCCCCAGTGCCCCCTTGTGCCAGTAAAAATGCCCCCAGTGCCCCCTTGTGCCAGTAAAAATTCCCCCAGTGCCAGTAAAATGCCCCCAGTGCCCCCATGTGCCAGTAAAATGCCCCCATGTGCCAATAAAAATGCCCCCAGTGCCCCCTTGTGCCATTAAAAATGCCCCCAGTGCCCCCTTGTGCCAGTAAAATGCCCCCAGTGCCCCCTTGTGCCAGTAAAAATGCCCCCAGTGCCCCCTTGTGCCAGTAAAAATGCCCCCAGTGCCCCCTTGTGCCAGTAAAAATTCCCCCAGTGCCAGTAAAATGCCCCCAGTGCCCCCATGTGCCAGTAAAATGCCCCCATGTGCCAATAAAAATGCCCCCAGTGCCCCCTTGTTCCAGTAAAAATGCCCCCAGTGCCAGTAAAATGCCCCCATGTGCCAGTAACAATGCCCACAATACCCCCATGTGCCAGTAAAAATGCCCCCAGTGCCCCCTTGTGCCAGTAAAAATGCCCCCAGTACCCCCATGTGCCAGTAAAAATGCCCCCAGTGCCCCCTTGTGCCAGTAAAAATGCCCCCAGTGCCCCCTTGTGCCAGTAAAAATGCCCCCAGTGCCCCCATGTGCCAGTAAAATGCCCCCATAAAAAAAAATAAACACTTACTTACCTCCAGCAGCGATGCGATGCAGGCCTCTTCCGGCCTGTGTCCAGCGCTGTACGGCTCGGGCGGCGCGATGACGTCATCGCGTCGCCTGAGCTGGCCTCTGATAGGCTGCAGGCCTAGGGCCTGCAGCCTATCAGAGGAACGGGCAGGGGAGACGCCTCTCCCTCCCCTGCCCCGCATCTCCAAAGGCAGACTATGGAGATGAGCGCTTCCACAATGGAAGCGCTCATCTCCCTCTGCCCCACCGCCGCACTTGCAGGGCACGGCCGGGCCATTAAGGGGGCGCTCTGGCAGGGCGCCCCCTTAACTGGCCGGGAGTGAAGCGCCCTGTGCAACCGCACAGGTCGCACACCCCTAAGGCCGGCCCTGCTTGCCACTCTTCCATAAAGGCCAGATTTGTGGAGTACATAACTAATAGTTGTCCTGTGGACAGATTCTTCCACCTGATCTCTGCAGATCCTCCAGAATGACCTTGGGCCTCTTTGCTGCTTCTCTAATTAGTGCTCTCCTTGCCTGGGCTGTCAGTTTAGGTGGACGGACATGTCTTGGTAGGTTTGCAGCTGTGCCATACTCCTTCAATTTTTGGATGATGGATTGAAATGTTCAGAGCTTGGGATGTTTTTTTTATAACCTGACCCTGCTTTATACTTCTCCACAACTTTATCCCTGTCCTGTCTGGTATGTTCCTTAGTTTTCATGATGCTGTTTGATCACTAATGTTTACTAGCACATCTCTGAGGCCTTCACAGAACAGCTGTGAATATACTGAGAATACTTTACACACAGGTGGACTCTATTTACAAAATCGGTGACTTGTGACGGCAATTGGTCACACTGAATTTTTTTTTAGGGGTATTAGAGTATTGGGGTGGGGGGCCCTGAATACAAATGCACACCACACCTTTCAGATTTTTATTTATTAAAAATTTAGAAAACCATGTATCATTTTCTTTTCACTTCACACATACTTGCTACTGTGTGTTTGTCTATCACATAAAATCCCAATAAAATACATTTTAGTTTGTGGGTGTAACCTGAAAAAACTTGGAAAGGTGTATGAATACTTTTTCAAGGCACTGTACATGTTGTCTCTTGGCTCTCCCCCAAGATTGGACAGTGGCTCAGAGAACAGGATATTCTCATAGTTCAGGAGGGAATTCTACATCAGATAAATGAAGTAGGACCTCAGGGGAGACATTCTGCAAAATCTGTCCCTACACAGCCATGTTAGCAAAATGTGATTGTCCATATAACCAGTCAGGGGTGTATTTAAATTTGTCAGCTATGCTGTACAAGGAGATATCAGGGAGTTTTAAGCCTCCTATTACTTTGGGTTGTTCTAACTAAAAGAAACTTATACTGCTGCGCCAAACGCCACCCCAAATAAACCTCCGAAAAGGTCTTTTTGAGAAATTTATCATCAGACTTAAGTAATAAGGCCACTGTGTGGAGTTTATACAGTAATTTAGTGAATGAAAGCGGCAACGTCCAGAGAAAGATAGTGTGAATTTTATAAGGTAATTTATCAGATAATTTTTATTTATTTAATTTATTTATTTAATTTTATTTATTTCATTGATATTTATAAGATAATTTATAAGGGATGACATAATTGGCCAGAGATTTAATTTAAGAAGAGATGGGTTAGCCGGTAATATGACTAAGTAGGAGTAGGATTTGGTCTGCCACTGAAAAGGGAAAGAGTTACCCCAATAATTCCTAGCCGTGTAGAAGATCAGTAAAGCTTCAGATTTATTGAAATTAACCTTGAACTGTGAAAAGGAACCAAAGCTATCAATAATAGACATAATGTCAGAGATGGCTTGTTTCAGATTAGAGATGAAGAACAAAATATCGCCAGCAAAAGCCAGCATTTTCCTTTCAACCGAGCCAACCTGAATACCCCCAAAACGATGGCAACGCCTGCAAGGTTCTAAGTGACGGGTCAAGAGCTATGTTGAATAGTAAAGGTGATAGGGGGCATGCCTGTTGTGTTCCCCTATTGACGGAAAAGAAGGAAGAGAAGTTATTTACCCAAATCATACACCGGGGACACTATCATTTGAATCGCAACGTTCCTAGTTTGTATCTGGGTTCTGCAATCAGAAATGACCCCAAGAGCTGTCCGTACATTATATGTAACAGATTTCCCATGTTTAAATCCGGTCTGAGATGTGCAAATAATGTCTGGGAGTATAGTTTGCGGTCTTCTAGCTACAATTTTTGTGAATATCTTAAAATAAATAATGTACATAAAAGTGATTTAATGGTTTGAGTCACTTCATCTTGGCTAATGGGGGAGTTAAAAAATGCTGTGTGTTCATCAGTGAACTCGGGCATGTAGTCTTGGTTCTGAAAAAAGGTGCCTTTGGACATATCTGCCACCACCTCATAAAGAGATGCAAAGAATTTCCCAAACTCCTCACTAATATCTTCTAGATTCGTGATGAACTACCCAGAGGAAGACTTCAGCTCGGAGACCCCAACTGAAGATTTAAATGGCCAAGTCATTGAGGCTAGTAATCTGCCCCAGCAGATTACCCCATTGAAAATATCCTAAATTAGCAAGAGCTTTTTCATGGGCCAACGCATCAGCTGCTGCTTTAGCAAATAGATAAGCTTACACAAACTGCTGATATGCCCAAGTGAGGGCTCTTTGTGTGGAATGGCTGAATTCTAAACAGTTTTTTCCCGTTTATGGGCAATATAAGAAATGAACCGGCCACGTCTAATGGTTTTGGCGGAGGACTAAAAAGGGTTAATATCCTCTAAATGGGACCCATTATCTGCTTTGTATGTTTCCCAGAACCCGGTTAAAATGGATTTTAAATCCTCAGAGCGAAAGGGATAAGAGAGAAAACATCACCGTTTAGAAAATGGAATTGGGTTGTGAAGGATTGTTTAAAAAACGACGGGTGCATGATTTGAGATATAAATATCTAGTATTCCAGATTATGAGAAAAAGGGTAATAAAGAAGGCGATGTCAACCAATAATCAATCCGAGGGTGTGAATTATGGGCATATAAATAACGTGTACAGTTGTGAACGACCAGATGGTGCCTTCGCCATGGATCTATAACATCCAGATGATCCATAAAGTATTGAATCAGGTTATGACTAGATGGAGGGCTCGAAAGCTGGGGACTCAACCTGTCTAACAGCAAATCAAGAACCTCATTAAAATCTCTTCCCATTACAATATTGGAACCTTCCAACTAGAAATAGCTTCCAATAAAGAGGTAAAAAAAAGTTAAGAAATTAAACAGGGTAGTCCCCTCAATAATGGAAAAGGGGTTGCTTGTGTTTAACCCAATAGGTCTCCTGCAAAAGACCAACATGTGGGTTTAATTGGTGTAGGCAATTCAAAATTTGTCTGTCTTACCTGGGAGTTCAACCCATTAACAATCCATGTACACCACTTTAGGGCGGATATCATGGATGTACTAGTACACTCAGAAGTAGGCATTTACCAATGAAAGTGAAAGAAAGACATGTACATCAGTCCGTGAGACCCAATAAGGTCAAGAAAAAAAACTCCTAAGTAATACTAAATAAAGCTGAATATATGAGTTAGTGATAACACATTTCTAGTAGGAGAAGAAGTGAAGGCAGGTGAAGCTTGACCAACAGGGCAAATGTGATCCATGGGGCTGTTGAACATCCAAGTTTTGCCATCCAAAGTCAAGTGTGATTGGAGACTGAATCGAATGTTTCTCTCTAAAAAGACTCTGCAGACTGGGCTCTGCGTTTTTCAGCAACTGTGGCAGAAAAATCCAGCAATTACTTAGGCCAGTATTAAACCAACAGATTATCTGAACAATATCTGTCCAATCACACCAATAGTTGGTGTGCATAACAAAAGATCTGTGTGTGTAATAGGCCATCTCACCAATGATCTGTCAGAAATAATCTTTCGGTGTAATACAGGCCTTAGAGTTCTCAGAGTAGGAGTGAAGGTTGTTGAAAAAGCACTCTGAAGATAACTAGGCCTGGCCATCCCTTCTCCACGACTTGGGTCTATCCTGTGACCGCGTTCCACTTTAATTGTACCCAAAGAGTCCAAGATTACCCAAAGTCAGAGATTCTTTGTTCTGCATCAGTTAGTCGATTCCCATGATCAGTGACTTGCGAGGCTAAGATCTATGGTTGGAATTAGCAGATCTGAGATGGCTTCAGCTGTGGCCTGTGAGTTATCTATGTCAGTGTTAAGATTCTCTCTCAATAGGGATGGCAAGTTTTGGCTGTGGATTTGCGTATGGTTCCCTTTTGTTATAAGTTGAAGGGTTGTCTTTACTTACAAATTTATCCATGGTATTGGATGGTATATCTAAAAAAAACAGGATGTGCTTCGCTGCAGAAAGTAGCGAAATCATTAAAAATGGAGATTTACAGTAGAATATATACAAATAAATCAAGTCTCAATGACTTGGACAAATGCACCAAGTATCATTAAATTTGTAAAGGTGGAGGATCTGGCAGTGGTGAGAGGTCCCAGTCAGAGAAGCTGAAGAGGAACAGAAGAGCAGTGCCATGTGGTTTACCTATAAGGTACAGGGGGTCAACAATGGTGGCAATCAGTTGGTGGCTTAATTCCCCCACTCACACAGTAGCGAATGCACCTCCACCTGGGGTTTAAAGGCGCCTCAGCCACGATATGTGCAGGGAAAGACAAAGGCGCATTGTGCAGGTTATACCACGCGGCAATGGTGGAGCCGGCCCGCAGATTATCTCAGTGCCACAAGACAGACGATCTGCCAAGGAGGGTGAAGAGCTGGTACGCTGAAATTGGACCCTTGTCCACTTCTTATCCTGTCGCTGTTGCAGGTCCCTCCTTATCACTTCAAGTCAGATACTGCTCATTCCCAGTGTGTGCAGGGAGAGGTGAGAGGTGAAGGCAAGCTGTGTAGATCATGCCATGTGGCAATGGTGGAGCTATCCCACTGCTGCTCTTAGTGCTCCAAGACTCTCGGGACTACCAAAGAAGGCAGAGAGCTGGTCTGATGAACTCCGCCACAGCAGATCTTGCTTCCCTATGCCAGGTGCAGGCTTGTCTAGAAGCAGGCGGGAGGACTAATCCTGCCCGTGATTATATCACCTCTGTGTACAGATAAGCAGGTAACTGCAGTAAAGTGATCTGTACACCCCAAGAAGTGAAGCCTATTATTAGACTTAGTGACCAGTGTGAAAACTACAGGATTTTATGTTAATAGTGACATGGAAAATTAAAAATAACAACATCGCTAAAAATTCTTTAAAGGGATTGGACACTCTCTGGCTACTGTTGACCAATGTGTTTGTAAAATGATTATTTGAAGATTTACGAATATAGCCTTTGTTGAAATTTTGCACCATTTTCTATATTTCATAAGCTATGCCCCTTGTTTACAAAGTCTTTTGTGCTGTCCACACAGATGTCTTGTCCATAAAATGGCCGCTGATGGAGAGTCATGTGACCAGGTACATCACCTCCATGTGATGTCTCCTCCATTCAAATACACTGCATCTGCCATCTGTACTGAGAATTTAGTGCAGGTGCAGTGTGTTTGAATGGAGGAGGCATCACATGGAGGTGATTTGTCTGGTCACATGACCCTCCATCAGCGGCCATCTTATGGACAGGACCTCTGTGTGGACAGCACAAGACTTTGTAAACAAGGGGCATACCTTATAACATGGTTAGGCAACCTCTGGCACTCCAGCTGTTGTGAAGCTACAACTCCCAGAATGCACACTCCCATAGAAATGAATATAACATGCTGGGAATTGTAGTTTCACAGCAGTTGGAGTGCTCAAGGTTGCTGACCCCTGCCTTATAAAATATAGACAATGGGGCATAATTTCAACAAAGGCTTATATTAATAAATGTCATATGGTCATCTTACAGACACATAGGTCAAAACACAGAACAGGGACAAATCTTCCAATATATCTTATATCTTTGGAGGCTTCATTCCTGATTTTGGCTCACAATCATTAATGGAAATCACTAACCTAAGTATGTGGTCCAGATCTTACAATTATTATACTTTTTATTCACCTTGTGGTGGGATATTATGTTCTATTCACTCTATGTTCAGGGCATTAATGTTGCACGCACGTCTGAAGTTTGGTGCCAACTGTACGCCTACACATATGCAGCTGTATGTATTTCATATATCGGTCACTGACTCCCATTGTAAACTGATGGTATAATTTTTTTTTTGCAGGATGCTTTGTATAAAAGAAAATAAAAAAAAAACATAAAAAACTTCTAACTAAATTAAAGACAGGCATCTGACCTTTTTTACTTTAGAATCAGAAATAGGCAAGCTTACTTTTTCTTCTTTATGCTACCTAAATTTGTAAAATTAAAACTAAAGTCTATGGGTGCATGGTCGTGTACTAATTTCCATGTGTACGGATGATCCAGATCTGGTGCATCTTTATCCAGAAAATAATTTCTATTAAAAACTTAGTTAGTTCATTATGATACATGTGCAATTTATGGGATAAATGCTTTTAAAGGGGTTATCCAATACTATAAACTGCCTCCCTCCCTAACGTCAGACCTGGCAAGGTGTTCCCTGCTGGAACAGTCTGCCATTTCCCTAGTGCTGGTCTCAAACTAGCCTTAGGCTACTTTCACATTAGCGTTTTTAAATTCCGGTATTGAGTTCCGTTTAAGGGGCTCAATACCGGGAAAAAAACGCTTCAGTTTTGTCCCCATTCATTGTCAATAGGGACAAAACTGAACTGAAGACAACGGAATGCTCCTGAAAGCATTCCGTTCCGTCTTCAGACCGGAGAACAAACCGCAGCATGCTGCGGTTTGCTCTCCGGTCCAGGCATCCGCACCAAGACGGATCCGGAATGACCCCCAATGCAAGTCAATGGGGACGGATCCGTTTGGTGTGGACACACCAGTAATCCGGATCTGTCCTCCATTGATTTGCAATGGGGGGTCATTCCGGATCCGGCTACATACATACAGACATACATACAAACATACAGACAGACAGACATACATAAAGACATACACACATACATACTCACATACTCCAGGGACGCCGGCAGCATGTCTTCACGCGCCTCCTGCGCGCAGCTATGACGGTTCCCCACTGCGCCCAGCAGAGGGCGCAGTGGGGAATCATCATCACTGCGCGCAGGAGGCGCGTGAAGACGTTCTGCCGGCGTCCCTGGAGTATGTATGTGTGTATGTCTTTATGTATGTCTGTATGTTTGTATGCATGTCTGTGTCTTGTTTCAATGTGTGTCATGTGTGGGGCCGGAGCGCTGCTCCGGCTCCACACATGTATAGCGTTAGCACGGATCCGTTGGCACCCTTTAGGTGCTGGATCCGTGCTAACGCTAGTGTGAAAGAGGCCTTAGTTTGTCACGTCGGCTGGGAAATCAATACATCCAAGGCCAGGTCAAAATATGCAAACAGAACATGAGATCTCATTCTGTAAAGTGGGAAATCGTGATGCAACTTAAAGGGGTTGTCTGCTCCTTTTATATGGGTAGCCTATCCTCAGAAAAGAACATCAGTAGGTCTGACAACCCAGACCGCAATGAACAGCTGTTCAGGAGTACTGTTTACTGCAGTTAATGGGAGCAGTGCTGCAGTAACCAGCTCGGTCCACTACACAATGGACCCCACAGCTACTCTGGGTGTCAGGGGCGGATTGGCCATAGACAACACCGGGGGACGAAGGACACGCCGAAACGCGCGTCGGGGTAACGCCATCCCTGGTCTTCTCTTTGGTCTTTATCATCTCTGGTGAGCCTTCTGGTTATGTTATATATGTATATGTAGATGTTATGCCTGTATGTTTGGTTCAGCTTTAGCTGTAATTTCTATATCCTGGAACAGATATGGGTGCCATATGTTATTACATGGCTGCTTGATCAGCGCCACCCTTGGTATGGATAGTCACATGGCGCCCCTATATGACCAGGTTTTATGCCAGTGAGCTCACCATTTTGTTACTTCAGATATTTTATGTACATGTATTAATGGCCATATGTGGGCCAGGGATGGTGTTTTTTTCTTGCACTGCTACCCCCTCCCTCATTACAGCAGTTTTATCATCTTATTCATGTATTTAATAATGATTGTCATATTTTCATAGCACGATATAGGCTCCATTTTTTGTCTTGTGTGTAGACATGTGTTTTAATGTAGAAGTATACAGAGTGTATTATAGCGCATTTCATTACTAGTACATTACATAGAAATAACATGACGTACTATATATATATATATATATATATATATATATATACATACATATATATACATACACACACACACACACACAACATATATATATATATATATAATATATATATATATATATATATATATATACACATACACACACAATACAGACCAAAAGTTTGGACACACCATCTCATTCAAAGAGTTTTCTGTATTTTCATGACTATGAAAATTGTAGATTCACACTGAAGGCATCAAAACTATGAATTAACACATGTGGAATTATATACTTAACAAAAAAGTGTGAAACAACTGAAAATATGTCTTATATTCTAGGTTCTTCAAAGTAGCCACCTTTTGCTTTGATTACTGCTTTGCACACTCTTGGCATTCTCTTGATGAGCTTCAAGAGGTAGTCACCTGAAATGGTTTTCACTTCACAGGTGTGCCCTGTCAGGTTTAATAAGTGGGATTTCTTGCCTTATAAATGGGGTTGGGACCATGAGTTGTGTTGGGCAGAAGTCAGGTGGATACACAGCTGATAGTCCTACTGAATAGACTGTTAAAATTTGTATTATGGCAAGAAAAAAGCAGCTAAGTAAAGAAAAACGAGTGGCCATCATTACTTTAAGAAATGAAGGTCAGTCAGTCCGAAAAATTGGGAAAACTTTGAAAGTGTCCCCAAGTGCAGTCGCAAAAACAATCCAGTGCTACAAAGAAACTGGCTCACATGAGGACCGCCCCAGGAAAGGAAGACCATGAGTCACCTCTGCTGCGGAGGATAAGTTCATCCGAGTCACCAGCCTCAGAAATCGCAGGTTAACAGCAGCTCAGATTAGAGACCAGGTCAATGCCACACAGAGTTCTAGCAGCATACACATCTCTACAACAACTGTTAAGAGGAGACTGTGTGCAGCAGGCCTTCATAGTAAAATAGCTGCTAGGAAACCACTGCTAAGGACAGGCAACAAGCAGAAGAGACTTGTTTGGGCTAAAGAACACAAGGAATGGGCATTAGACCAGTGGAAATCTGTGCTTTGGTCTGATGAGTCCAAATTTGAGATCTTTGGTTCCAACCACCGTGTCTTTGTGCGATGCAGAAAAGGTGAACGGATGGACTCTACATGCCTGGTTCCCACCGTGAAGCATGGAGGAGGAGGTGTGATGGTGTGGGGGTGCTTTGCTGGTGACACTGTTGGGGATTTATTCAAAATTGAAGGCATACTGAACCAGCATGGCTACCACAGCATCTTGCAGCGGCATGCTATTCCATCCGGTTTGCGTTTAGTTGGACCATCAGTTATTTATCAACAGGACAATGACCCCAAACACACCTCCAGGCTGTGTAAGGGCTATTTGACCAAGGAGGAGAGTGATGGGTTTCTACGCCAGATGACCTGGCCTCCACAGTCACCAGACCTGAACCCAATCGAGATGGTTTGGGGTGAGCTGGACCGCAGAGTGAAGACAAAAGGGCCAACAAGTGCTAAGCATCTCTGGGAACTCCTTCAAGACTGTTGGAATACCATTTCAGGTGACTACCTCTTGAAGCTCATCAAGAGAATGCCAAGAGTGTGCAAAGCAGTAATCAAAGCAAAAGGTGGCTACTTTGAAGAACCTAGAATATAAGACATATTTTCAGTTGTTTCACACTTTTTGTTAAGTATATAATTCCACATGTGTTAATTCATAGTTTTGATGCCTTCAGTGTGAATCTACAATTTTCATAGTCATGAAAATACAGAAAACTCTTTGAATGAGAAGGTGTGTCCAAACTTTTGGTCTGTACTATATATATATATATATATATATATATATATATATATTAATATATCATGTTAAAAGTGTGGCAATAACTCCTAATATAGACGTATTTCTCTTAGTAAAAAACCCCCTTTGTGTTGCTGGGGCAGTATATTGTGCTATGCTGTGGTATTTGGTTCTTCTGAGGTGGTGCTGCACTACAGTATTGCTAGCACCACCTACTTATGTTGATCCTGCATACTTGTGTTGGCCCCACCTTCTTTCTATTTGGACCTGTCCACAATATGGGGCCACTGGGTGTAGGGTGTTAGACCCCCACCAAACAGATATTGGTGGTCTATGCTGAGGATAGACCATTAGTATAAAAGGAGTGTACAACCCCTTTAATTATTAGTGTAGCTAGATTAATAAGAGTAAAAAATATTACCTTATCTCCTTTTTTGATGGTTCTGACTTGCAGTTTGCTGATGGCTTTTTTTGCAGCATCCCCAAGCCGCCTCTGAAAAAAATAACCACACATGTAAAAGATTGTATTGATCCTTCTGATTACATGAAACATTAGTACACCATCTAAATCTTGTATTAAAGGGGTATTCCCATCACATACAATGGGGGCATATCACTAGGATATGCCCCCATTGTCTTATAGGTGAGGGTCTCTCACCTACACCAAGAACGGAGTGGGGAAATTAATGAAGGGCGCACTGCGAATGCGCAGCTGCCCTCCATTCATTTCAACGGGGCCACCGAGAATAGCCTAGCACTAGCTTGGCTATTTCCATCTGTCCCATAGAAATGAATGGGAGCAGGGGCCACGTGTGCACAGTGTGCCCTCCATTAATTTCCCCCCAGCCACAGCTCTCTCCGCTCTGTTCTCCTTGTGGGTATGGGGGCCCGCACCTATCAGACAATGGGGGCATATCCTAGCAATATGCCCCCATTGTATATGATGGGAATACCCCTTTAAGGAAAATCAGGAACTCGTCTCTTATACAACACCCTCTATCTCACAATTTCCTTCATTTTTGCAGGTCACCTCTGCTAAGACAGTCACTGGTTGTAAGTGAAATGGACAAACCTAATCATTTAAGTTGACAGTTCGTTGACACAGTATATCCTGAGTAATGGTATATGAGCTGTGTAATGCTATGTAATCCCCCTCTCTCTCTCTCTCTCTCTCTCTATATATATATATATATATATATATATATATATATATATATATATATATTTATACACACACACATATGGTATACACACACACACTAGGTCTGACAATAATGTTCACATACTCATCATGGTAAAAGTGATACATAGCTCATTGTTGAATTGCACTGTGGTTGCCTTCAAAGTAGTGCCTCGTTCACGCTTTCATTTCATTAAAATGCCTTCCTTTCAATATGTTCTTTATCTCCGGGAACATAAAAAATTGGGGGTTCGATCTGGTGCATAGGGAGGGTGTTCCCACACATTTATTAGTTTAGTAGCTAAAAACTCCCTCACAGATAGTGCCATGTGAGCAGGTGCGTTGTCTTGGTGCAATAGCCACCAGTTCGGTTCAAATTGTTTCTGTCTTACTTTTTTACATAGCCTTTTCAGCTCTTACAAATAATACACTTGGTTGACCATCTGTCCAGCTGGTACAAATTCATAGCAAACAATCCCTCTGATGTCTAAGAAAGATGCCCACATTGTTTTGACGTTTAAACTGGTGGAATTTTTGGGGTCAGGGAGAATCAGGAAGAGTCTTCCATTGTGCACTTTGCCACTTCGTTTCAGGGTCGTATTGCCAGGACCATGTTTCATCACCTGTAATGAAATGGCCCAAAACACCATCTTGCCTCTTCAAAAGGTCTTGGTCAATTTCAGAACTCCTTTGGTTGTGTTTATTGGTGAGCATCTTGGAGAACATTTTTACACACACCTTCCTCATGCCAAGATTTTCAGTTAAGATTGTCCTTACTGTTTCTCTGTCAATGTTCACTTGCTCTGCTCTTGACAGTCACCCTCCGATTTTCACACACAATTTCTTAATGTTTTCGTCAGTTCTGCTTGTTGTTGGCCATACTGATCTTGCCTCACTTTCTCTGCCCTTAATCCTTAATGTTTAATCTGCTGTTAATACAGCTGTTTTCTTTATGCAATTATCCTCAAACCTTGCAATAAGATCTCTCTGATCTTTCTTCCACTCTTTCCAAGTTAAACAAGAAATGTTACCACTGTTGCTCTGATTCAAGCTCTGATATTCTTGCGACGGGATACAGAAACACGCAGAGACATTACTAGTTGCCAATCAGAATGAGATTGTTGTGGATCTACAAAAACACAGCTGTGAACCGCTGATATGATAAAAACTTGAGTTTCTGTACAGTGCTGTCCTGACAAGCTCGTGGTGGGGACTTCACAAACTTTATTGTCACCAAACTAGCATTTTCTCTTTATTCAGGCGACTGGCAGCCTGTTACATGAGGTAACGATCAGCTGTTCATACTAAGGACACTTTCACACGTCAGTGAATCACAGACTTGTGCAGTCCGTGTTCTCCACAGACAGCACATGTGCCCACAGACATTCATTTTCCAAGGACCATGGGGACACCACTGAAACATGCCCTATTTTGACTGTGATTACGAATCCCTCATGCACATTACAATCTATTAGTGATTTTCATAGACCATTGGTAGGAGATGCTCTGGAAACTAATTTTCATCCTGGCAGTGTAAATGGAATATATATGACACACGTAGGGCAAAAAACAGAAACACGGACCAAACACAGATTCTTCACATACATACCAGTGACCATCTAGCCACAGATGTCATCACGGACATGGACGTGTGAAAGAGGCCTAAGTATAAGAGTCCTCAGGCTCAGCCGTCACCTGGCTCCTGAACCCATTTTATTCCTAACGGGGCTGAAGATATATAATAGCCCTAACAATGTCTACATGTCACCTGGGAAGGTTAGGGACGGGTACTTCTCCTACTACAGCTGTCATGATGGATCCATATATGGGTCAAATAACAGCAAGCCAAAGCTTAGCCAACTTCAGGTGAGAGAAACTCAATGGATGTTGGTAAACCCATGTTCTCCTGATGGCCTGTGTTCCTACAGTAGATTCTACTTTCACACCCGCAGCGTGCAGCAGTTTCTGTCTGGCAGATTCTCACCACATTCGCCGACTATCGGCTGGATCTCTGTTGGACCTCATTATAGTCAATGGATTACGGGTGGAAGCCGGTACTATCTAGCGAAGCTGGATCTGGAGAGCTCTGAAAGGCTGTTCTCTACTGGGACAGTTTGCGGAGTTCTCTGCTACAATGTGAAACTAGCCAAACAATAAGACATCTACCTGTGTTATACGAAATATGATAGTAAAAAGGCTGCAAAATACACTTATCATGGAAAATGCAGAATGATAATCAAGAATATATGCATTTATTTCCCACTGAAGAAAAATGGATCCAAAATTATAGATCATAGTGAAAATCACTAAGTGTAGATACAACCTCTATCTACAAATCATGTGTTAACTTTCTTCTGAAATCACGAGTCTGTACAAGGAAGAGAGACAATATCACATTTGAAGGAGACATTACTACAATGCTACAGGTAGAAGCCTAGAATTCATATGAAAGGGAACAGTACAAGTCCTACTGTAAATGTCCGTGACCGTACAAAAAAAATGCGATATCCAGTCACGTGTTCCAGCCCTTTATCTCTTCAGGACAGGAAACGTGAGGTGTTCTATACCTCCAGATACAATGAGGTTTACAATTAGGGAAGACCACAGAGTGTTCGACATAATGAGAAACAACAAGAATAGCCAGTCCATTATGTGCAATGGCCTCAGAATAATGGCGAACAGCAGGCCTCTTCCTCATCTGTAGACATATTTCTAAAACAGTCAACACGTCAAGGTGCTAAAAGACAAGACTGGGAACATTGTGTTCAGATGTTGGATCTTTCCAGCGGTGACGGGAAGTAATCAAGACAGCCTTATTAATAGTCCTCAGCATGAAAACCCTTCAAGAATAAGACCAGGCAAAAAGCTTAAAGGTTGCTCTTGTTCGTGCATAAGATGCATTTAAAAAACATTAGTCCTTTTTTTCTAATATTTTTTATTTTCTGATGATAGATTTTTTGTTCTATTTTCTGTACAATATTTATAGGGCCAGTCATCTTGTCTGAGCTACAGAAATATTCAGCAATCAGAGATATTTCTTCTTTACAACAGCCATATGGACCATAGGAACCTGTAGATGAGTCATTGACTTCTATGGGAGAGTATTCTAGGCATGTGACATGTGAAGTGGTCATTGTGCAGGGAGGGTGAGGAGGTGAGCTGTGACATCACCTATAAACAATGGTAGATTCTGTGTTATTTATATTTAGTTATCTTTCAATCTAATCCTGCTGAGATGTCTGCTGAGAAGTGCTCTCTACAAATGCCAGAGTAAAAACGGCAAGATTCCAGGATTATTATAAAATAGGCACTACAAACTGCATAAAGCAGTACTGGCAAATAAAATAAACTTAGAAATAATATATTGGAATAAACATGCCTATGTTTCTAATGCCCCTGTTCAAATTTAGGCAGAAATATAGAAAATTCTGAAGGGTTCACAAACTTTCGAGGACCACTGTAGCTTGGTACTATTTGAGTACTGTATGGTGGTATTTTCTTTGTAAGACACTAGCCCACATTTAAAGACTCTTTCACACAAGCGGTTGCCGTGCGTGGAATCCGCTGCGTGAAAGACTGTCAAGCCCCGTTCCGGACAGCAGAGACACAGAGCATTAACATGATTGATAATGCTCTGTGCCTCTCTGTGACCTTTTTACTACAAAATCATAGTGAGATAAAGTTGTCACTGTGATTTTGTAGTAAAAAGATCACAGAGAGGCACAGAGCATTACACGCTGACGTCATCGGCGCAGGCGCAGTGAGGTAGCCGGGAGCCCGGCGGCCAGCGCCGCTCACTGCGCCTGCGCCGATTTTATTCCACACGGTGCAGGCGCGGGATTTGAATCGCGCACAGGGCTGGCAGAGGATCGAACAAGCTGCCTGGCCCTGTCAATCAAGACAAGGTAGGCGTGACCGCAGGTGGGCAAACGGAGCTTACTAGGTGCAGGGTAACCGCCCCTTGCACCTAGTAAGCCTAATTAGCATAAAATAAAACATCATTTTTATCAAAAACGGGGGCACCAATAGAAAAATTAATACCAGATTGGGCATCAGGTGACATTTGCACATTGCAAATGTCATCCTGTTTAATATGCCCAGATCTGGTGACAGAAACCCTTTAATAGCTCCCTACCCGATATAATTTATAGGGCAAGAGACTACAGGAAGAGATAGTGGCCTGCCATTCACTTAAAGAAGAGAAGCAAACACCCCCCTCTAAGGATTTATTCCACAGGAGGATTTCAAGCATCTTAGGGCATCTACCTCGCTGATAAGTAAACCAGACAGTTACGACTAGAGGTGGTTATTTAATTCACCATTTTCAATTTATTGAATATTCTACAGTCATGGCCAAAAGTTTTGAGAATGATACAAATATTAATTTTTACAAAGTCTACTGATTCAGTTTTTATAATGGCAATTTGCATATACTCCAGAATGTTATAAAGAGTGATCAGCTTAACAGCAATTACTTGCAAAGTCAATATTTGCCTAGAAAATGAACTTTATCCCCCAAAACACATGTCAACATCATTACAGCCCTGCCTTAAAAGGACCAGCTAACATCGTTTCAGTGATTGCTCCATTAACACAGGTGTGGGTGTTGATGAGGACAGGGCTGGAGATCAATCTGTCATGATTAAGAATGACACCACTGGACACTTTAAAAGGAGGCTGGTGCTTGGCATCATTGTTTCTCTTCTGTTAACCATGGTTATCTCTAAAGAAACACGTGCAGTCATCATTGCACTGCACAAAAATGGCCTAACAGGGAAGAGTATCGAAGCTAGAAAGATTGCACCTCAGTCAACAATCTATCGCATCATCAAGAACTTCAAGGAGAGAGGTTCCATTGTTGCCAAAAAGGCTCCATGGCGCCCAAGAAAGACCAGCAAGCGCCAGGACCGTCTCTTAAAAGTGTTTCAGTGCGGGATCGAGCTACCACAGTGCAGAGCTTGCTCAGGAATGGCAGCAGGCAGGTGTGAGTACATCTGCACGCACTGTGAGGCGGAGACTCTTGGAGCAAGGCCTGGTCTCAAGGAGGGCAGCAAAGAAGCCACTTCTCTCCAGAAAAAACATCAGGGACAGACTGATATTCTGCAAAAGGTACAGGGAGTGGACTGCTGAGGACTGGGGTAAAGTCATTTTCTCTGATGAATCCCCTTTTCGATTGTTTGGGACATCTGGAAAACAGCTTATTCGGAGAAGACGAGGTGAGCGCTACCACCAGTCTTGTCTCATGCCAACTGTAAAGCATCCTGAAACCATTCATGTGTGGGGTTGCTTCTCAGCCAAGGGAATCGGCTCTCTCACAGTCTTGCCTAAAAACACAGCCATGAATAAAGAATGGTACCAGAATGTCCTCTGAGAGCAACTTCTCCCAACCGTCCAAGAGCAGTTTGGCGATCAACAATGCCTTTTCCAGCATGATGGAGCACCTTGCCATAAAGCAAAGGTGATAACTAAATGGCTCAGGGAACAAAACATAGAGATTTTGGGTCCATGGCCTGGAAACTCCCCAGATCTTAATCCCATTGAGAACTTGTGGTCAATCATCAAGAGACGGGTGGACAAACAAAAACCTACAAATTCTGACAAAATGCAAGTTGATTGAGAGCATGCCAGGGAGAATTGCAGAGGTCCTGAAGAAGAAGGGTCAACACTGCAAATATTGACTTGCTGCATTAACTCATTCTAACTGTCAATATAAGCTTTTGTTACTCATAATATGATTGCAATTATATTTCTGTATGTGATAAAAACATCTGACAAACACACAAAAACCAGAGGGCAACAGATCATGTGAAAATATAATATTTGTGTCATTCTCAAAACTTTTGGCCATGACTGTATAGGGCCGCTTGTTTTTATTTATTAAAAGTTATGTTTTACTACTGTACATCCTCAATTGTTTCAGATTTTGTATAGGTTGGAGGATACTATTATAGCTTTGATATCGGCTGTCAGTGTAGAAATTATTTGGAGTAAGTTGAGCCAAAATGTGGTGCAATTTGAGGCATCTAGGTTTAGAGACATGACTTATTGGGAAAGGAGTGTGGCTTCACAGGAAAGGGATGTGGCCTAACATGCTATATTTGGGCCAAAACTGCAACACAATTCTGCCATAAAATCCAGTCTCAAACCAGGCCAATCAAAGTTAAAGCAGTGCTTTAGTGCCTGCACCAAATTTTATCACCTAACATGAGCCACTGCGATGTCCAGACAGTCTATTACAGTATATTGTTTTTGCAGTGTATGGTGGTAGTGCTGTTTTATAGCATTGCCAGGGGCGGGCTGGTAACTTAAAGTGGCCCTGGAAAAAATACTAAAAGTGTCCCCATTTTGTAGTTGGGTATAAATTGATGGAAGGCAGGACCAACAATACACACATTATACCACCCCAACAGAGCCGAATACCACAGTCCATCACAAAACACTGCCAGCAGCCCAAAACACATCCCCAAATACTTCCACTGGCAGGTCCCCTAGCCAGGAAATTTCCCTGTAAGGTCTATGGCCAATCCGCCCCTGAGCATTGCTATTTAGTCACCTATATGGAAGCATTATTTAGCCACTGTTATTTGGCCATACAGTATTTTACTGTGCATGGTACTTAGGTGCTATTTTGTGTGATCATATGTAACCAATATGGGGGAGGGCACCATCTAATGTAAATCCGTGCCAACTGCCATCAACAGCCACTTTCCACTGAAAGTATGTAGGGCCTATAATGGATTTATCTTCTCTAATAGCGGACGAGCTTCCATTCATAAGGAGAATATTATATACAGACTGATGATCGGGGCGGATTGTGAACTTAAAGTGGCCCTGGGAAAAAAACACTAAAAGTGGCCCCCCGTTTTGTAGTCAGGTCCAAATTGACGGAAGGCAGGGCCAACAATACCATATTGTGGCACATTATACCACCCCAACAGAGCCAAATACCACAGTCCATCACAAAATACTGCTAGCAGGACAAAATACCTCACCAAAAACTTCCACTGGGAGGTTGTGAAGAGGGCCCAGTTGGCCCACTGGGCATCGGCCCACCGGGAAATTTCCCTGTAAGGTCTATGGCCAATCCTCCCCTGCTGATGATCATGTGGTTCACCCTGTCTCTGAGGTCAAGTTTGACTTTAAATTGTTCTCTCTCTAATTAATGACATGATTTTTAACTGTGTTTCATTTTTATACCTATGAACACACAGAATAATCATCAGAATTGCTTTGTTATGTATTGCTTTGGAATATGGTGAATTGAATGGGTTTTGTTAAGCAGCAGATTACACTGTATGTGCAGCTAGAGAGGCAATGCACTAATACAGTCTGAGCTCTTTATTCCACATGAGCGCCTCCAGTCCTGATGGGTGCTGTCCTATATGAGAAGAAAATCCGACCAGTCACTACTAATCGGCATCAATAGGTGTAAGGGAGAGACTACGTCTCAATCTGCTTTTCTCTTCTGAAGGTTTGGCCTTCACTTTCAGAACCATCAGGCATACACCATCATTATGAATATAATGATCATTTCTTTTTTTGAATCTGGACCCTAATTTTCAAAATAGAGCTCATGTCTACAAACTACAATCAGGCTCCGATCTGATCACTCTGTTACTTTGTAAAGGACATCTGTCAGCAGATCTGTACCTATGACTCTAGCTGACCTGTTACATGTCCACTTGGCTGCTGAAGACATCTGTGTTGGTCCCATGTTCATATGTGTCCACATTACTGAGAAAAATGATGTTTTATTATATGGAAATGAGACTCTAGGAGCAATGGGGGCGTTACTGTTATACCTAGAGGTTCAGCTCTTTCTGCAACTGCCGCGCCCTCTGCACTGAAGATGTCACCCCACGCCTGGCCCTGACTTCTCCTCAATCAAAGTGCAGAGGGTGCAGCAGCTGCAGAGAGAGCTGAGCCTCTAGGTGTAATGACAACACCCTTGTTGCTCCTAGTTGCTCATTTCCATATAATAAAACATCATTTCTCTCAGCAATGTGGACACATATGAACATGGGACCAACACAGATGCCTTCAGCTGCCAAGTGCACATGTAGCAGGTCAGCCAGTGTCATAGGTACAAATCTGCTGACAGATGTCCTTTAAGCACTACTAACTGCACTATTACTTGAGTATTACTGCAGACACTGACCTTGGATAGCTAATTAGTATGTTCATACTCCAACCTTCATCTGGTCTCCCACTGTGCCGCCACTAGGGATGAGCGAAACATCCGAAGTCGATTCGCATAAAACTTCAATTCAATACTGTACAGAGCGAGCACTCCATACAGTACTAGAATGTATTGGCTCAAATGAGCCAAAGTTATTACTTTGCGAAGTCTTGCAAGACTTTGCGTAATAACTTCATAGATTAATTTGTACTGTAAAAAGCCCATTTCCCGAACTCAGGTTCAGTTTCAAGTGGTACCTTCGGCTCACCTAATACTGTACAGAGCGCTCTCTCCGTACAGTATTGAACCGAAGTTTTATGCGAATCGACTTTGGATGTTTCGATTCGCTCATCCCTAGCCACCACAAAGCTCCACTCTAATAATTTGAGAGGACTCATGAGTAGGTCCTCCACCTAATCTGCGTGCAGCTTAGGAGTCCTGTGGCGACACAGCAGAGCAATGGGGGGAGTATCAACCATTACTTAACAATCCATAGTCCGTGTTAGCAGTACTACTCATGGTGCTTACTAGAGGTGACACATTCCCTTAAAAAATGTATCTAAATTTTTAACTAAACTTTATCAAATCCTATTCTAAATGTGCTAAAAATAATTGTTGTAATACACTTTTTTCTTTTCCATGTGTGATAGGTGAATTTTGCGTTTTAGAATCCGTACTCTGATACAGCGATGTGTACGGGAATACGGATTTCCCATGGTCCGCACTGAGTGCTGTTCAGGCTGGATAACTGCTGCCCCACTAAAGCCTAAAATACATGGGCTATGTCAGGCTTTAGCAGAGCAGACACATGAAGGAGAACAATATCTCCCTCCGCTCTACTTTTGTAATAGTCTGCAAAGATGTGATAAGCAGAGTTCAGCACAGCGAGCGCAGGGCAGAAGCTCACATAACACATTGCTCTCCTGTCTGTGCCTATTAGTCCATGTATGTCAGGCATTAACGGAGCAGCGCTGGTACGGGCATTAGCAACATCGCTCAGTGCGGCCACAGGGGAATCTGTATTCCCACACACAGCGCTATATGGGGGTACAGATTCTAGAGCGTGATAAGCATCTGAACTGCAGGAGCCTATCTAATGGAAAAGTAAAAATAAAATAATAATAATAATAATAATAATAATAATAAAAGTGTATTGCAAAAAATATTTTAGTACTTAATAAAGTTTAGTTAAAAGGTTAGCTACACTTTAAAGGGGTTCTACAGTCCCATGGATAGATCATCAGCATCTGATCGGCAGTGGTCCGACACCCGGGCCCCCCCGCTGATCATCTGTTCGAGAAGGCAGCGGCGCTGCAGGAGCGCCACGACCTTCTCTTGTGTTTTCCTCAGGCCCAGTGACGTCATAACTAGTATCAATGGCCTGGATGGGGCTAAGCTCTGTTCACTTGAATGGAGCTCAGCCCCGCCCAGGCTAGTGATACTGGTCGTGACGTCACTGGACCTGCGGTAAACACAGAGAAGGCCGCGGCGCTCCTGCAGCGCCGCTGCCTTCTCAAACAGCTGATCGGCGGGGGTTCCAGGGGTCGGACCGCCACCGATCACATACTGATGATCTATCCAGAGGATAGATCATCAGTTTTAAAGAACTACAGAACCCCTTTAATGAACAAAATAGCAGAATACCTTTTTGGAATATTTTACTACATCTAATAAAAGTTAAAAGAGGAGCAGAGGTCAATGTAAAATGAGAAAAAAAAAAATTCACACACACAAACACACACACACCTAACATGAATCACGTTACTGCTCCAATTTCCTGGGCTTGCAACGGTCACGCGCTGTTCATCATTCCTGTGAGCGCTGCAGCCAGTTACTGTCCTCAGCAGTCATGTCCCATTCATTCATGTACATGGGACTGCAGCAGTCACAGTACTGGTGAACATGATGTCATCAATACAGGTCCAGCAGGGATCAGAGTGGCAGGGATTGAAGCAGCTGTGCGAGACAGGCGAGTAAGGGTTTTGTTTTGTTTTTTTCACTTTTACATTGCTTCCAGTCAAATGTTACAAAATCTTAGAGAAAAATTTTTTACTGTGATTTTTCTTTCTCAGTGAATACGGTTAGGATATGTACCAAAAGAGCCATAGAGGCTAAGTGCATAGGGCTTTGCCATGTGCACAAGCCTTAAAGCCTTTTACATGAATACCATCAACAGAAAGACTCCACGAGTATGTTTCTAAAATCATTTTTCGGAGTACATTACAATCTAATGCTGAAAACAAATGTGTGAAAAAAAACAACTCTCTAAGGGAAGAAAGAGAAACATGAACAGCCATTTGTGGGTGTGAACACTGTAGCTGAAAGCTTTCGGAAAGTGGGCAAGGCGACGAGCAGCAGGAAGCACTAAGTGAGACGAGGACAAAAATAGTTTAGGAAAATTCTACAAAAATGGTTAATCTTAAGCAATAACCCTCTAACAAATGATACAGTTGTTCCAGAACCTAAACCCTCTGCTGTATGGTAAAAGTATACAGGCCCGCCAGCCCAACCTAACGTATGACAGGTTTCCATGTCTACCGAGAACTCATTAAGGTTTAATTGTCTCAAGTTCTTCGGAAAGAAAAATCACAGGCGGACATGATGAGACGTGTGTCAATATTCAAAATAGCATTTAGGAAGATTGTTAACCCTTTAGGTGTTTCACAGGAATAATGCAAAATGGAGGTGAAATTCAAATATTTCAATTTCAACTTCAGTTTTTGAAGATTTTTTTTCTGCAATACAGAATTTATAAAACTCCAAATGTACTACCTTGATTCTGCAGTTTTTAGAAATATCTCATATGTGGCCCTAGAGTGCTATTTGACTCAAATAGCAACCTCAGGAATTGAAGAAGCATCTTGTGGATTTTGGGTCTCCATTTTTTAGGAAGTTTTTAGGCACCATTTCAGGACTTGAGGTGCTAAAACATAAGATACACCCCAAAATGCATTTTAATAATATGTAGTTTTAGTGCAAAACTTTTCATTTTTAAATTATTTTTTATTTATTTTTTCCACTTTTTTCCCATGGGACTGGAACATCAATCTGATCGCTGGTGCAACTCACTGGAATAGTCATCTACTTGTCAGGCTCCTGTACATGACAGGGCCAGAGGCCTTTGTAATGGCTCTGGGCGTCGTGGCAACCATCTGAAACCTGCAATACCGTTGTGGTGGCCTGACAAGAGACAGATGCCCCACCTTCTGTAAACCCCTTAGATGCAGCAGCTGCTACAGACCACAGCATGTAATTGGTTTAATAGCCAGGATTGGCACTAGAACTGATTTAGGCCATTACAGCGGGGTGTCAGCTGTATCTTACAGTTGACACCCGATGCTGATGACAAGAGCTCTGTTTCTGAGCTGCTACCATCTCCATACTGTAATTGTAAAGCAAGGTAATACTTCCCATGCCAGTATAGAGTAGGAAGGGCTTAAAGGGGTTCTCCGAGTTATATATATTGATGACCTATCCTCAGGATAGATCATCAATATCAGATCGGTGGGGGTCCGACACCTGGCACCCCCGCCGATCAGCTGTTTGAAGCGGAGGCGCACGCCGTATCAGCGCTGCCTCCTCTTCACTGTTTACATGCTGGCCGACACAGGGGTAGTGGTGAGCACGTGTAATTACACCTAACCGCCCCATTCATTTCTATAGGAAGAATCGCTTCCATAGACTTGTATGGGAGCGATTCTTCCCATTGAAATGAATGGGCGGTGAGGTGTAATTACAGCTACTCACCACTACCCCCGTGTCGGCCAGCATGTAAACAGTGAAGAGGAGGCAGCGCTGGTACAGCGCGCGCCTCCTCTTCAAACAGCTGATCGGTGGGGGTGCCAGGTGTCGGACCCCTGCCGATCTGATATTGATGAACTATCCTGAGGATAGGTCATCAATATATATAACTCGGAAAACCCCTTTAAGGGCCAACTGCTGGCACCATTTATAGTTGACCTGTCAGTCCGCGGGAGGCCCTTCCATTCCGCTAAACCCTGCCAACTTTTCATGCCACATTTGAAAGGTGCTGAGAGAAAATCAAAACAGAAAAAAGTCACAAATTAGGGCATAAATGTACCTTGGTGCAAATGCAGTAATAAATGTTCCCCTTTGTGTCTAACTTTGGTACATTTGCAGCAAAAAGGCGCTATTTTGGACTACTTAAAGGGGCTGTCTAATCTCAGCAAATAGCATTTATTATGTAGAAGAAGTTAATACAAGACACTTACTAATGTATTGTGATTGTCCATATTGCCTCCTTTGCTGGCTGGATTCATTTTTCCATCACATTGTACACTGCTCATTTCCTTGGTTACAGCCCACCCTGCAATCCATCAGTGGTGGTCGTGCTTGCACACTATAGGAAAAAGTGCCCTGGAGGCTGGGACCGTGGGAGTGTGCATAGGCCGGTGCTTCTTGCCATAGTTGGCAAGCATGGCCACCATTGCTGGATTGCAATGAATCAAGCCAGCAAAGGAGGCAATATGGATAATAACAATACTGGATCGCGCAGGGCAAGGGCTTTTTTGTTTGTAAACATTCACTGAGTTCGGTAACATCAACGGCCGTAATGGGCCGGCTTTAGCGCTGCCCTAGCCGTTTGAATGGCTAGGGCAGCGCTAAAGCCCGCCCATCAGCGTCGATGATGTCACCGGGCTCACTGCCAGGCGGAAGCCTCCGCCTGGCAGAGCCCGGTACGTCACTGGAACCGGGCTAAATTCCTTTGCCCTGCGCTAATTAGCGCAGGGCAAAGGAGCCCTGTTCAGGCGGGCTGCCTGGGTGAATTGAAAGGTATGTCCGGGTTCAGCTCTGAACCCGGACAACCCCTTTAAGTCAAGCCTTCTATAGGTTTCTTAAGACTTTTATGCAAATCTGTTCATGTCTAAGCTTGAAAGTGACTTCCTATACAACATACTGTATGTCGGTGAAACTGGTCAAAAGCTTCAAACAAGAATGATCTCTCATCACCACACAATAAAAGAAGAAAGACCTGTCTGTACTGAAACACTTTTGTAGCCATGGCCACAACATCACAGACATGAAAGTCTTGATATTAAAAGGGAATTTCAAATCTAAGAAGGACACGATAGTCTGGGAGTATAAGCTCATGACAACCTTTTACATGTTCAGATCAGGAATGAGTCACATGGATTTATGTCCTTCTACATCTCCTCAGAACTCCTGGGTTCATCACATTCATAGACTGGATAGACATTATATTAGGGGACAACAAAACATTCACACTCCTTATCTGAAACTGGACAATTTACTACTACAACTGTTTGTTTCCTCTTCCACCCATATTGATCTGCTTCACATCAGTTGTCTCATCTACCTCACTATGTCCATGTATTTCTGTGTATACATATGTGAATCTTCAGATACGCTGTATAACAGCATTACACAAGGAGAGCTGTATGAGGGGGTGAGCTGTGAACCTGGCCTTGTCATTGTGTTGCCTGCGGAAGAGACCTGAGGAATCTCAAAAGCTTGCAATTTTTTAAATATCTGTTCAGTTAGCCATTAAAAGGAATCCCATTTTTATTGTGATCCCACCTATGAAGAACTTGTATCCCATAAGACTGTATTAACATCATTATTTCCTGACTTTTAAAATAAAAACTAGAAGGACTGAGTGAAAATTTTTAGTAAGGATTATTCCCTTTTTTTCTAATTGTTTTGGAAGGCAGGGAAAAACAAACAACCCCTTAGTTACCACCCATACTCCATTTTTACAGAAGTCACTAATGTGCCTTAGCCTGGGCCGCTGCCTTTTCACGGTAGCCCGGTCTAAGTGCTGCACGGGTCCCTTGTACAGTGGAGAGCAGCGGCTCCTGCTCTAACAGCCCAGACTGGCATATACAAATATCATGTAAATTATCCCCAACGGTGAACGCCATTAAAAAAAAATTTATATATCAGAATTGCTAATTTATTCTTAGTCACCAGTGAAAAACGTAATAACAAGCGATCGAAAAGTGTTATTTACCCCAAAATGAAACCAATTAAAACTACAAGTCGTCCGGCAAAAATTAAGCCCCCACAACTCCATAGAAACAAAAATAAAAAGGTTTTGGTCTTGGGATGCAAAAAGATTTTTTCTTTTTTTTTTTTCTTTAAAAATGTACAAAATAAGTAAAAAATAATCCCAGAAAGAGTTAATAAAAGTTACATCACAAAGTTAAGTGTACGCCAAAATTGCACCTTGTCCCACAAAAAGCAAGCCCTCATACAGCTACATAGATGGAAAAATAAAAAGTTATAGCTCTTGGAAGGGGACGACGAAAAGACAGAAAAATTCTAAGGCCCAAAACAGGCTGTTCACTAAGGGGTTAAAAGGCATCTATCAGCAGATTTGTACCTATGACACTGGCTGACCTGTTACATGTGCACTTGGTAACTGAAGACATCTGTGTTGTCTCCACGTTCATATGTGCCTGCATTGCTGAGAAAAATGATGTTTTAATATATGCAAATGAGACTCTAGGAGCAATGAGGGCGTTGCTGTTACTCCTAGTGGTTCTACTCTCTCTGCAACTGTCGCGCCCTCTGCACTTTGATTGACGGTGCCAGGCAGTGACAACATCATAATGCTTGGTCCTGTCAATCAAAGTGCAGACAGCACAGAAGTTGCAGAGAGAGCAGAGCCGATAGGAGAAATGACAACGCCCCCATTACTCCTAGAGGCTCATTTGCATATATTAAAACCTCATTTTTCTCAGCAATGCGGGCACATATGAACATGGGACCAACACAGATGTCTTCAGCTGCCAGGTGCACATGTAACAGGTCAGCCAGTGTAATAGGTACAAATCTGCTGACAGATGTCCTTTAAAATCTATATGCATTTCAAGAAACACTATAAAGGCAGTGAATTATGGGACTGATAAGCTGGATAACAAAGATCATGTAAAGAATGGATGTCAACTGTTCAGCCATCACTAACACAATCACATGTAGCCTGCCAACTTGTGTAATACTGCCAAATGCTGCTTGGTTTGAAAGCTCACAAATACATGATATGCAACTAAATATGGCTGTTCCCGGTAAAAATATGAAATTCTAGCACTTCTGCTCGAAACTACAAATAAGTAGTTAGCCAAGAAAACTGAATCCACTGACAGGCTTCCCTTGAGAGCATAGGAATTATTGGGTAGCCTGCAAGTGTCTGGATTCCTGTCATATCGGTCAAAGGACAGTGTGAGAAAACAGAGTTAATCAAATAATGGAGTCACAAGGGGCCACACAGAGGCACACGTGTAGTAATAAAGAGCTCGCTGAACAAGCCCCGCTACAGACTGCCAAAAGACTGGGTGGTCTAGAAAGACTGGAGAAAGTGTGATGTACTGCAGTAATATCACCAATATGTAAATATGTCCAATATGTCACTAAAATACATTAAAAAACCCATAAACTGTTAAAATTATAATTTCCCAATTAATTTTATTTTTTGTAAAGCTAGGTGATAACCCATGTGTTCTCTATTACAGCTGTAACCAACATGCTTCCCCAGAGACTTGCATTGAAAATAAGGTGATGCAGCAAAATGAAGGGGGGGAAGGGGCGGGTGCTTCAATTCAGGGGTTTGGAAAAGCTTGAAGCCAACCCCTGTGAGAGCTGTAAAGACACCATACTGAAAGTGACCAAGCTAAGAACGTATAGTATTTTTCGCTCTATAAGATGCACCTGACTATAAGACACACTTAGGTTTTAGAGAAAAGTAGGAAAAAAAATATTTTTCATCAGACCCCTAATCTTTATCAGACCTCTGTTCAGACCCTCAATCTTCAACAGTCCCCCAAATCAGAAACCCAATTTTCATCAGACCCCCAAGCAGCATGGTGGCATGGGGAAGGCTGTTCCCTCACCAGGGGAAGTGTTTTTTAGACTGAAGAAAAAGACTGTAGAACTTGTAATGAAGATATATTGGTGTTTTAGTTTTCTGCCCCCATACAAAAGTGGTCAACCCCTTAAAGCATTACAGGGGACGCAACAGGTCCTGTAGATCGAGAAATGCGCTGTCTAAGCGTTCTCCACTCTGTCTAAGACATGAGGACCCTGAACAGAGGACCCCTTCTATTAACTCAGAATTTCCTAATGAGCTATATGAAAATTGGCTTTATAATCTGGATAAATCCTTTAACTCTGTCACGTTGAACATGGTATTAGAGCAGCAGGAAGCATGTTATAGAGCAGGAGAAGCTGAGCAGATTGATATATAGGGGGAGATTAATCAAACTGGTGTAAAGAAGAACTGGCTTAGTTGTCCATAGCAGCCAATCAGATTCCAACAAAGCCAGTTCTACGTTATACCAGCTTGATAAATCTCCCCCTTAGTTTATGGGAAAAGTTTCAGTAAAACTTGCAATTTATACATTTAAATTCCTGCTCATTTTGGGCTCTGAAGTCAAGGAGACGGTCCTATCAGTGATTGACAGCTAAGTCTGTATACACAGTCATAGAGGGAAGGCTGTCATCACTGATAGGACTGACTCCTCATAAAAAGAAGACTGTCAATCACTGATAGGACCTCCTCCTCATAGAGGGAAGGCTGTCATCACTGATAGGACCTCCTCCTCATAGAGGGAAGGCTGTCATCACTGATAGGACCTCCTCCTCATAGAGAGAAGGCTGTCAATCACTGATAGGACCTCCTCCTCATAGAGGGAAGGCTGTCATCACTGATAGGACCTCCTCCTCATAGAGGGAAGGCTGTCATCACTGATAGGACCTCCTCCTCATAGAGGGAAGGCTGTCATCACTGATAGGACCTCCTCCTCATAGAGGAAAGGCTGTCATCACTGATAGGACCTCCTCCTCATAGAGGGAAGGCTGTCATCACTGATAGGACCTCCTCCTCATAGAGGGAAGGCTGTCATCACTGATAGGACCTCCTCCTCATAGAGGGAAGGCTGTCATCACTGATAGGACCTCCTCCTCATAGAGGGAAGGCTGTCATCACTGATAGGACCTCCTCCTCATAGAGGGAAGGCTGTCATCACTGATAGGACCTCCTCCTCATAGAGGGAAGGCTGTCATCACTGATAGGACCTCCTCCTCATAGAGGGAAGGCTGTCATCACTGATAGGACCCTACACTCAACCTCCTCATAGAGGGAAGGCTGTCATCACTGATAGGACCTCCTCCTCATAGAGGGAAGGCTGTCATCACTGATAGGACCTCCTCCTCATAGAGGGAAGGCTGTCATCACTGATAGGACCTCCTCCTCAGAGAGAAGGCTGTCATCACTGATAGGACCTCCTCCTCATAGAGGGAAGGCTGTCATCACTGATAGGACCTCCCCCTCATAGAGGAAAGGCTGTGATCACTGATAGGACCTCCTCCTCATAGAGGGAAGGCTGTCATCACTGATAGGACCTCCTCCTCATAGAGGGAAGGCTGTCATCACTGATAGGACCTCCCCCTCATAGAGGAAAGGCTGTGATCACTGATAGGACCTCCTCCTCATAGAGGGAAGGCTGTCAATCATTGATAGGATTTCCACCTCATAGAAGGAAGGCTGTGATCACTGATAGCACCTCCTCCTCATAGGAGAAAGGCTGTGATCACTGATAGGACCTCCTCCTCATAGAGGGAAGGCTGTGATCACTGATAGGACCGCCTCCTGGACTTTAAAGCCCAGAATTAGCAGGAATTTAAATGAATGAAATACAAGTTATACTGAATCCTTGTCTGCTCAGCTCCTCCTGCTCTATAACATGCTGCCTGAAGCTGGCATTTCATCTTCATGGTGACAGGTCCCTTTAACAGTTCTCCACTACACTTTCTCTCATTTTCAATTGTTCTGTGTTGACTGCATCATTTTCATGATCAGAGACACAGAGAAATCCCAGTTCTGATGTCACCAAAGTTTCTGAAGATGCAGCTTCACGGTAATAAAGGGGATGTCCGAGTTATGAAAAAAAATAGCATTGTAAATCTGTTGGGCAGCAACATATAACTAAGTTAAGCAAGTTTTGGGCAAAAAAAAAAAATCTAGATTTCCTCATTTCATTGGTTCTCTTCTGGCCTTTGTTTACCTGCAGTAATAACAATCCCTGCCCCTCCCCCTTCCTGCTCTGCAAAGGTTAGTGAATACAAGAGCTGCCCTGAGTGATAGGTTTGCTGGAATACTCAGCAGCATGTTGTATGTGTAGGACTACAAGTCCCAGCTGTATGTACAATGACACTGCTGATACACCCAGGAACTTCCCCTTACCTGTTCTTGTGCAATACAATTCCTCTACAGCTCCTCTGCCCAGCATTTGTCTCCTCACTGTCTGCAGTGTAAATCCAGTTGTAAAGCCTTGAGCCCTCAGTGTGTTCTGGCTGAAGGGTTTAATGTTTTATCTGAAGGAATCCAGGGAGAGAGCAGATAGCAGCCCAGCAGTGCAGGGGGGGCGTGGCCACTGACATCTCGTGTACAGACTGTTATCTGATCTCTGAGGCTTGTGCACGAAACATCACAGAGCAGGGAGATAAGGTGACATCACATTCACTGACACCCTCAGTGAATTCTGACAAACAAGCAGCTTTAGAAGCACAAAGTGTATGGGAAAGTTGTTATACTTGACAAGTTAGTAACATACAAAGAACAAAAAAATAACTCGGACAACCCCTTTAACGGCATTGGGATTTAGAAATGTATAACCTAGGAAAAAAGTCTAATAGTTTCCAACAGATCAAATCTGGTTTGCATGAAAAAAAATGCTACCATGACAAGCCTTAGCTATCAGAATAAGAGGATGCTATCATATGACCAAAGACTTGGAGAGTTACTTCTGTGTTCACAAGACAAACTGAACTGAGGCCCAAGGCACACGCCCATACCGCATCTCCATTTTGTATGGACCATTAATAGGACACCCACTCTACTGCATAGGGTCCTCCGATTTCAGATTTTTTCCTTTTGGATTCATATAGCGTCTCTGAACGAAGGAGCCATACATACAGCCTCTGTACACTGCCATATAGGCTCCATTTCAACGAACCTCTGGGGTGGAGTTTATAGACTTGCTTCACCAATCACATTCACTGCTGCTCACAGTCAAGCCCTTGAGAATTGGGGATATTCTCAATAGATGAGGGTGTCTGTTTTCAAAATCATCCTATGAGCCATTGGACCTGTAAGTGCAGTCCTCGCACTGGCACACTGATTTGCATAGGTGCCATGTATCATTAGGGAAGCCATAACCAAATATCACCTGTGGCGTCTGCAAAAGACTTGAGTTTTCATTGCAGTACAGACTACAAACTGATGAAATCTACCACCACATTTCCTAAAATTGTGGCAGTTGAAATAAAGAAGAAAGGGACACGACAGGTTGGAAATGGGACGTTACATACGTCTCAATATTTTCTTGGTCACCGCCCATTTTTAGGGAAACTTAATAAAAATAATTATATAAATGTATGATTTTCATAGCCATATTTTCACCATTTTTTTCCCTGATGTCCGAATATTAATTCCTGTTGGTCCTCCATAAACATCCCCTCCCCTCAGACAGCACAAATATTTTCTTCCTCAGTGAAAGAGTCAATGTGTTAAGCTTGAGGTTTCTTTCCCGAACATACGTTACTAAATTTACGAAGCCATAAAGCTGCGTGCGATTAAAAACAGCCCCTCATAGACCATGCCTTGTACCTTCACATCAACAGAACACAGGGCCCTTGTGCCTAAACTCCTACAGACATTACTACAACTATTTCAGTTTTAAAGGTAGAGGAAAAATGTTTTCTTCCCACTGTTTAATGACGCTGGCTGCAATGTTTTCAGCATGATACCTGGGGGAGGGGGAAGAGATTTTATGGGAGAATCCACATCTGGCTGAAAGTTTAACTTTACAGCTGTCCATAAGAAGTTTATGGAAAGAAGAGTATAGCAGAGCTTCTTACATAAGAATTTACTCCAATGATGAATGCTTCCTCTAAACTTCAGTAACTAAAACTAGCATGTGTAGGGTACCTTGGACCTTACAGGGAATCTGCCCTTTCTAAGTGCAGAATGAACTGTCGGCAGAGACCTTGATTCATATGCACTCATTTGCTATTTCTGTGCTGTAGTTTTTTTAAAGGGGTCTTCTGAGACTTTTATACTGATCACCAAACCTCTGGATAGGACAGAAGTATCTGATCGGTGGGGGTCCCACAACTGGAGCCATGACCTTCTCTCTGCTCACCAAGCACAGTGCTGTACATTGTATATCAGCTGTGCTTGGTATTGCAGCTCAGCCCCATTCATTTCAATGGGTCTAAGCCACGTGACCGATGAACGTGACCTCACATGGCCTGGGCTAAGCCGTGAGAAGGCTGCAGTGCTACTATGAGCGCCGTGCCTTCTCAAACAGCTGATCAGTGGGGGTTCCAGGTGTCGGACTGCCACTGATCAGATACTGATCACCTATCCAAAGGAAAGTTCATCAGTACAAAAGTCTCAAGTCTTGAAAAAAACCTTTAAAATCACTGATGAAAAACTCTAGAGGGACCAAAGTGCTGTAGTCTGAGCATTCATCCAGCCCTCCCAAGGATGATTGACGGGTTTCTTCTTATACGGTGTATAGGGAGAAAACTACCAATCAGCAGTTGGGGGAGGAGGGGGTGTGCATGCATCTCAGGCATAGGAGTACTCCAGAAGACGTGCACATCACTGAGCCCCAGTATTATTCCAGGATTTCCTTCTTTTTTAACCACCTCCCCACCAGACTAGTGAAGGGAAGCTTATGTACTGTTTATCCACTGTTTGGGTGGACACAACACCACTGTGGCTAGTCCATGCCCGAAGTTTATATGTGGGATCCAAGCACAGGGAAGACAGAGGTGTACCGAGGGAGCCATGACCAAGCAGCATGGAACAGGTATGTTTCCCTTCTACCCTCGCCTCCAATGATGATGCTTTGCTTCTTCAGAGACTTGCCAATTACTGGCTACAGTGATGGCTGAGTGATTGGCTGCAGTAGTCAGGTGTTCTTTTTTAAAATGACATTGCTGGAGATGAGGACAGAGAGATAGGCGGGGGATTTGGGGAGCTTTGGCAGGCAATTGGCAGGAGATCAGTAAGGTGAGAACTTCTCAATTTGTTATTTTATACCACTCTAAGCTTTTGGCTGTTCAACACCCTTACTACATACCAAAATGTCTTACATGGATACCACTGCATAAATGTCTGCTTGGGTAGCCATGAATAACACTGACCAAGTTAACCCATCTAACAGAAAGGAGTAGTCCAAAGAGGATAACCTGTTCAGAGTTATAGCTACAGTAAGTTCTCCTTTACCTGGAAAAAAGGACCCAGCAATGGCAGGGCAACATGGCCTGCAGGCACCCCCTGGCACATGTCCCAGCAATCACCCTAGCTATTCCCCTGACCACGTTTTCAAATTGGTCAATCTCTTGATACCACTTCAGTACAGGTCACCATGAGTAGGACACCCTAGGAAATGTTACTCACCTGATTTCTGTCTCTGGCATTGGCATATCTGAATCTTTGGATGTAGTAGAATACTAGCCAGGCAAGAGAGATGATCATCAGGACAATGAAGGAGATGGAAACAAACACCACTGATGTGCGGCTGACAAATTTTTGTAAGTTCCGCGTCCCAATTGTAATGTAAATAGTCACATTATAGTTCTTCTCTATTAAGCTTGCAATTTCCTTCCCTTTAGGCTCCGGGATCATTATTGCTACTATATCTTCAATGCCTGCCAGAGAGAAAACGACAGCGTTAGAAAAACAAAGGCAATTATTTGCAATGTCAGATAAACAGGGAAAATGAACAGAGCCGGTTCATTTTTCAAGATGTCCACAAAACAAATGAGGAGCCTTACAAGGTTTAAAAATAAGCTAAAAACTGTAATAGCAATATCTTCTTTCACCATCCACTTTCAGTACTTTTTAAACTGGACAAATACACTAAATAACACTAGTCCAAATGCTCTAATTTCAGAGGGATTGGTCAACTATCCGGCCCCGCATGCGTACTTGCTCTGTTCTTCTAAGAACTCCCATATAAATGAATGGAGCATGCTGGGAATTGTAGTTTCACAACAGCTGTGTAATCTCTTGTCTGCTCCCTGCCTCAACCTTGTAACTGCTACGTGGACTATGCATGTACTCAGCCTGCCCTAACCTTGGAAATGCTATCTGGAATATGCATGTACTCAGTCTGAACTAACCTTGGACTGTTTGCCATTTGCCTAGGTCATTGGTGTTTCGCAATGGTGTCTCTGACCCCCGTGGGTCAGCTGTCAACTACAACAGGACTACTGCAGGAGGTAGCGGCCTGTATGGTTCCCTGCAGCGAAGTCCACATCTCTGTACAGGGGTATACCAGGGAAGCGCCCAAAGTCAAACTGGTTAATTAGCACAGTGGGTCCACGTCCACAGCCCGTTACAAATATCCAGCTGGGTGTTACTAGTTGGGGGTGTTGACCTGCACAGTCTAACAATGGCAGCACTGATCGACCAGTGTCGGATTGTACAGGCACACACTCCAAAATGGTAAAACCCAGCTGGACCTTTATTGCAGATTACTGGCAATTCCATCATAAACTTCTAGCAGGAATAAAAGAAGACAGCGTTATACGAAAATATGCTCAAGAATTCTTACATGAGGAACGCCATCAGTTACTAAAACAGACGTGTCAGGAGAGGCGACCTAACCTAACAGCCGTTCTTGTTTTCCTAAAACAAATCTAACTAAACAGAACGTTTAATAACTTGAGGAGGTATTCCCATCTCATCAGTCATAACTGAGATTGGAACCGCAGTCTTACGTACGGGTCAGAGTTACGGGAAACAGCCAGGCGGATTTTCTATGCTATTTTCACAGCTCCAATTTACGTCTCTGGGAGTTACAGAAACAGAGAGGCACAGCCCACTTGGTGGTTTCTGTACCTATGGCCCCCACACAAGACTAGTCCTGTAAATACATAAATGGCTGGGATGGGTATCCGGGTCAGTGTGGACTTACTGCAACATCACCACAATATCTACCATATGCATGAAAATGGATTTTATTCTGCAATCTTCAACTGTGTCCTTACAATATAAATGTTCCTGTCTAATAAAAGAATTACCCCGCAATGTGTGAGATGCATCCAGTGAACACTGATGAATCAGTTTAGTCTAAAACTACAAATTCAATTAAACTTCAATTTGCACCTTCCCTTTCTAAACTGATAAGTGTAAAGACGTAAGAAGATGTGTCACCTCAACCGTTCTCTGCGCCTTGTAGCCTGATTTTTCCATTAATAAGGTGTTCAAAGATTTCTGATGCCAAATGTCTCCTATCACAGGCTTGTTCCTATGGATGTCCGGGTCATATGTCCTGGATATTCCTAGGAGTATGTGTATTTTGGCATATACCTGTGGACCTCTTCTCTTGTTGTGGTAGAACTAGGTCTTAGGGCACGTTCTCTCCACTTTTTAGCTCTCTGCTCTCTCGGCCTTCAGTGGGAGTTATACCAATGAATACCCAAAGGATTTGCATAGAGCCTGTGAGGAGACAGAGCGGAGGATGTGAGTGCTAGTGGCTCTGACTATAAGATGTGTAGTTTCCCTCAGAGAAAGTGCAGAGAGAGGAGGGTGCACTCTTTCTTCCCTTAGGCCTCTCCCTGTGGTTGTGGGCTCCTGCCTGATGGCTGATTGGGGTTCCCTTGAGTAGTGCAATGGCCAGCGTATGGTGTACTAGGAGTCTACTGGAGTGCAAAATAGTTTTACTGGAGTGCAAAATAGGGGTTGTAGTACATTTAACAACAATCTGTGCAAATCCTCTTCCCAGATAGCAAGTTATGAAGGTTTGGCACAGATGCAAATAATGGCACTCTTAGTATGCTATCTTGCTACACTCTATGGCTAGCCATTGTAATTTGGCAATTATAGTTGTAGTCTTTAGAGACACGTCTGGCCAGGACGGATAAGGGGTGTCTTAACTATAAACCCTCACAAGCAGCAAAGTCCTGTACTCACAGGTTACCTTGCTGACTCCTATGCTTGGCCAATCAGATTTAGGTTCTTCTTCCTTCTTCTCTTTTTTGCTGTAGCAGAAGCAGTAACTTTCACAGAGATCAGTTAATTTCTGGATCCAGGGGGCTAAGGAGAAGGAGCACATGGACTTGCTTCTTCTCTCCTCACACACTAGACTACACTCCCCGTAATCAGCAAATAGGATCAGCCCACTCCTACCAAGAAGGGAGGAACAGAGGTGGTTAATCCTGTTCCTGCCAACCATACTAGGTCATGCTGGGTGTACATAAGATTACATAACGTTACAAACCATTTGCAGATAGCCCTTATACTGGGGTACTGCAGGTTTATACATTTTAATGAGGGAAACAGAATCAAAACTATTAACCTCTTAAACACCAGGCCAATTTTTATTTTTGTATTTTTGTTTTTTTCCTTTCTATCTTCCAAAAGCCACAACTTTTTACATTTGTCATATACACATACACATATGCAGTCCATGGGATTCTGAAAGTGGCTTTTCAGGCAGTTAGCCATGACAAACCAGGGCTCCAGATGGCGACCAAAATGGTCGCAAATGCGACTTAGATTTTACAAATGGCGACAAGACTTTTTAGTCTTGTCACCATTTGTGCCTGGACCCGACCGCATTTACTGATGCTAGGCTGCGCTACTGCAAAGCCTAGTATCAGAGAACATGGAGCAGATAAAATAAAAAAAAACTCTTACGTGTCCTGCGCCGTGGCTCCGCTCCGGCGCTCCTCTGTCTTTCCGGGCGGCTCTGCACTGTCCTGATGGCGTACAGCGTCAGGACGTAGTGCGCGCACTCTGACCCGACACTGCACGCAGTCAGGTGATAGTGCAGAGCCGGGAGGACAGAGGAGCGCTGGTCCTGAAGTGGAGCCGCGGCACAGGACAGGTAAGAGATTTTTTTTATTTTATTCTGATGGGCTGATCTGAAGTCTGATGGGGGCAGAGTGGCCTGATCTGAGGTCTGATGGGGGCACAGTGGGCTGATCTAAGGTCTGATGGGGGCACAATGGGCTGATCTAAGGTCTGAAGGGGGCACAATGGGCTGATCTGAGGTCTGATGGGGCCACAATGGGCTGATCTGAGGTCTGATGGGGGCACAGTGGGCTGATCTAAGGTCTGAAAGGGGCACAATAAGCTGATTTGAGGTCTGAAGGGGGCACAATAAGCTGATCTGAGGACTGAAGGGGGCACAATGGGCTGATCTGAGGTCTGAAGGGGGCACAATAAGCTGATCTGAGGTCTGATGGGGGCACAATGGGCTGATCTAAGGTCTGATGGGGGCACAGTGGGCTGATCTAAGGTCTGATGGGGCCACAGTGGGCTGATCTGATGTCTGATGGGGGCACAGTGGGCTGATCTAAGGTCTGATGGGGGCCACAATGGGCTGATCTGAGGTCCGATGGGGCCACAATGGGCAGATCTGAGGTCCGATGGGGCCACAATGGGCTGATCTGAGGTCCGATGGGGCCACAATGGGCTGATCTGAGATCCGATGGGGCCACAATGGGCTGATCTGAGGTCCGATGGGGCCACAATGGGCTGATCTGAGGTCTGATGGGGCACAGTGGGCTGATCTAAGGTCTGATGGGGGCCACAATGGGCTGATCTGAGGTCCGATGGGGGCCACAATGGGCTGATCTGAGGTCCGATGGGGCCACAATGGGCTGATCTGAGGTCCGATGGGGTCACAATGGGCTGATCTGAGGTCCGATGGGGCCACAATGGGCTGATCTGAGGTCCGATGGGGGCACAGTGGGCTGATCTGAGGTCTGATGGGGGCACAGTGGGCTGATCTGAGGTCTGATGGGGCCACAATGAGCTGATCTGAGGTCTGATGGGGCCACAGTGGGCTGATCTGAGGTCTGATGGGGGCACAGTAGGCTGATTCAACTATAATAATCATGGGTGGCAGTGGCCACAGGGTCCCCTCCCCCCCTCACCCTCTTCATTGGTGGTTCAGTGGGAGTTCCGATCGGAGCCCAGGAATGTAATCGCGGAGCTCCTATCGGTTACCATGGCAACCAGAACGCTACTGAAGTCCTGGCTGCCATGGTAAGCTCCCTGCTGCCCTGTGCACAAAGCCCAGGGCAGCAGGGAGAGTGTAAAGTCATATTCATCCTGAACCACGCCGGGCGGCATCCGTGGTATTGCAGATCCGTACTTTTGCGGATCCACAATACTACGGACGTCTAAATGGCCCCTTAATCACCTCCTTTCTCAATATACTATAAAATATATTTATAAATATCCGAAAAGTACAAACTATTAAAATATAAAAAAATCTCCTATACGGTGAACACGTAAAAGAAAAAAAAACAAACAAACAAACAAACCTCACAATTCGCCATTTTTTAGTCACCTTGTCCCGCCAAAAAAAATAGGATAGGACAATTCTATTAATGGCCGGACGTTCCATCTCCTCCAAGTTTTTTTTTTAAATTATAATTATATGTATTTAAATTTGGCGCCTAAAAATTTTATTTGGCTCCTAAATTTTTCAGTTCAGGAGCCAATGGCTCCTAGGTATTTTTTTTTAGTCTGGAGCACTGCAAACCTTGAAACCTTCAGAATGGGTAGGGCTGTCATGGCAATTGATCGGAACCCTGCAATTTCACTATTGGGGTCCAGTCAGAGGACAGAGGGAGTCCCTTCCCTTTGTCTAACCCCACAGATGCCCTGGCTGCTATTACCAGTGCCATCGGAGAAGTTAAATGACTGGGATAGGCATCACCGCCAATCCCTGTCACTACTGAAAGGTGCCTGCTGTATTATACAGCCGACACCCGTTATGTATGGACTGAGCTCAGCACGGGAGATTGGACCATACATCCCATGAATGCTGATCATGTACATGTACTTGATTATGCATTAAGGGGTTAAAAGATCGCCTGTAAGCAGGATCATCCTCATCAAACCAGACATAATGCCTGGTAGGGTTGAGATTCTGCTGTGCCGTTACTGAGAAACAAAACTTTTCATTAAAATGTAAATTACGTCTTCGGTGCACCAAGGGGCAGGCCCAGTGATAGGTCATCACCACCTCTCCTGACAAGTCTATTTTGGCAAGTACTTGCATTCCCCATGTAATAACAATTCTGGAACATCTATTCTTATGATTCTATGTTGTGCCATTCCTCTATTATTACTACTAGAGCTTTTGATTTAATTGCCAGCAGTCTGCAATAAAGGCAGTTGGGGGTGTTTCTGCACAGTCTGACAATAGCAGCACTGATTGGATAGTACCTGACTGCAGAAACACACCCACAACTGGTAACAACCCAGTTGGGCCCTTAATGCAGACTGCTAGCAATTCATTCATAAACTTCAAGCAAGGATAAAAGAGGAAAGGCACAACACAGTGTTAGTAAAACAGACAGGATTGGTGACAAGTCCTCTTTACAGCCATTTCCGTTAATCACATGTTAATATGACAAACCCCTTTTTATTTGCACCGCAGGATTACAAAAGCTCCTTAAATACATTAGTAAAGACGTAAACAGCTTCTTCCAGTTCAATCTTGGAGCACAGAGTGGGCACTTTATCTTACAATACAACTGCAGGGGGTAAGATGTCAGAGGGAAGAAATCTGCAGTAGATTTCTATGATTTCAAGGCACAGACAAAAGGATTAAAAATGACACAGCGGTGACTGTGTATTCTACAACAAAGTATATGTTTGCTTGCTTCCTCCACCCCAGCATTTACACATCACTTCAAGCTGGGAGCACCAGCTTCCCTATTTTTATATTAGAAATGAGTTGTCTTGGTGAGATTTTTTTTTTTAAAGGGGCAGAATGATTTTAAAAATAAAAGCAGCATTACTCCAGTTACTGATTCCCTGCCGCTGCCCTTCCTACATTTACTGGGTCAGCGCTGGCCTCTGCTCCCTGGTCCAGTCATCGATACACAGAAAATGGCAAGAAAATTGTCTAATGCCCCTTTCACACGAGCGGGAGACACGAGCGATCCCAGTCAGTGCCGAGTCCAGCCCTGTAGATGCGTTGCGGGAGACATGCGAGTCTCCCGCTCGTGTGAAAGGGGCATAAGAGGGCATTTTTTTCTGTGTGCGTCGAGACTGGACCAGTATGTCGAGTGCTGACTTGCTAATTAAGAACATGCCTGCTGCGTTTTTAAAATATGCAAATTAGGGTTTACGTGCACCGAGGGTGGACTCTACCAACTCTGTGCACCTTCACTCCTCTGTTCTGGACACTCTCCTCCACTTGACAGGGCAAGGCATCCAGGTGGAGGGGGGAGTCTACTCAAGCAGACAAGAGGAGCTCGGGTGCACTAGAGTCACTAGAGTCTGCCCTCAGTGCATTTAAATGCAAATTTTCATATTTTTAACTTATTTGTTCTTTACGTGAAAACAGCAGGGTCGGCCCGACCATGCAATATGGATGGCTGACAGCAGCCCTTTAAAAAAATTGTTCATTGTGATGGCCCTTATGAGGTCTTTTTACTGCTGACACCGTACTGCCAAATTTTGGCCCTCAAAAAAAAAAAAAAAAAATCTTTCTCCTACACTACACATAAGTAACACCACTTACCGTCCAGTGGTCATGGGTTACAGACAACCACTTATTTATTACCACAGAGCTGTCAATAGGTGGATGAATGATGTTTGCACTAATAAAATGTAAGCTAGACATAAGGTTTCCGCGCAGTACAGAACATGGAGTATCCTCGGATGGCCTCCTTCTCGGATCTCTAGAATTTTGCCGTATCTTTGTTACAACCTGGACAACAGTTGTGTTTGATATATCATATTATAACCATCATATACTATCTTATTACAGGGAAAGCTGATATTCTCAAAATACGAATATAAGAACCTCTACATGTCAACATGGTCTCCTCTAAGCCATTCTAAATGTCTTTAGAAGCTCTATGGGGTCAACATCAGAGTGTCACGGACCTTCTTGAGAGCCTCACAGCAGGCCTGAGCCATCTGTAAGACATACTGAACATCCTAAGACACTAGTATGATGAATGTGTTACTGTTTCCATGAATGTGTAGGTAGGTATACAAGCAAAATCTATACTGGTAGCAAATTTCCAGGCACAGTTCTCTCCTGTATGTAAAGTGAAAAGCCTGTAAACTCCTCAGGCAATTACACATTGTGGCATTGCCTGAGGAAGGGACCAGTTCGGTCCCAAAACGCATTGTCTTGTACACGTTCCAAAAGAAGTTATAAAAGAGTACGCGCCTTGACCTCCTACTTCGAAGTCCACTTTTTTCCCCCCTTTATCTGTTCATCTGTACCTGAATCCCTGGAGTTTCCAGATGGACCGCAGCTTCATTACCATACACAGTGCTGTGCCAAAGTTTCAGGTAGGTGTGGAAAAAATAATGCTTTCCAGAATAGAAGTGTTAATACTTTAAATTTACCGTAAATCCAAACATACCACCAATGTCATTAAGAACTATCTTCAGTGTAAAGAAGAACAAGGAGTCCTGGAAGAGATGTTATGGCCCCCACAGAGTCCTGATCTCAGAACATCATAGTTTGTCTGCGATTATATGATGGGACAGAAGGATTTGAGCAAGCCTACATCCACAGATCTGTGGTCAGTTCTCCAAGATGTTTGGAATAACCTCCCTGCTGAGTTTCTTCAAAAACTGTGTGCAAGTATACCTAGAAGAAGGGTTGCTGTTTTGAAGGCAAAGGATGGTCACATCAAATATTGATTTGACATACATATCTCTTGTTCATTCACTTTACGATTTGTTAAAGGGGTTGTCTGTTTTTATATTGATGAGCTATCCTCAGGACAGGTCATCAATCTTAGATTGGCCGGCAGCAAACCACGGTCGATCAGCTGTTTGAAGAGGACGCGTGGCGCATATACGATCGCTGCCTTCTCTTCTCTGTTCACCCGCTCGCTGTCACAACTGCAGCGGTGAGCAGTGTAATTAGCCGTCCCTATTCACTTCAATGGGACGGCTCCTTCCTATTCACCTGAACACGAAGGAGCCGTCCCATTCATTTCAATGAGATGTAATTACATCTGCTCATCACTGCAGTTGTACAGGGAGCAGGTAAACAATGAAAAGAAGGCAGCTCTTGTACGAGCACTGCTTTCTCTTTAAAAAGCTGATCGGCCTATCTGATACTGATGACCTATCCTGAGGATAGGTCATCAATATAAAAAAAAAAAAAATAAAAAAAAAAATAATCAGACAACCCGTTTAATTGACTTTTGTATAATACTATATGTCTACAGGGGTGCCATGCTCCTAGCAAACCTCATAAGGTCTCACGTGTTTTACAGGGTAACGCCCAACATTGCGTCATTTGTGTCTTTTTCTTTAGAGAACTAACTAAACATACAAGCTGTGTGAGAAGCAACACGCCAGCCATACTATATGCCAATGTGACAGATTCTCTGGCCTCTTTACATCTCCATTGAAGAGTCTGAGAAAAGTGAGTAACAACCCAGGGTGGCAACTGGAATGCTGGCTATCGCCTGCTACCCAATGCAGCCAGCCCTAGCAGCCTTCAGCAGACAGCCGCAGTACGGCAACAGCTGGTGGTCTACCAAATGCCTTGTCATGCTCTAGGCAGACCTACACATTAGAAATGTTGAGAAGAATGCCAGATCGGAAACCACACTATTGTCTCGCAGCAATTGCTGTCTGACAGTGTGTAAACTGGGACATGTCAGTCTCTGGTCTAACACACAGCTGATGAGATGTGCTGTAGGCAAACTGTCCGCCTGAGCTCATCACAAGTACTTAGTCACTAAAAGCTTTGCCTGGAGCACCACCCACCTACTGCCACTTTACACAGAACACTTTTCCAGGTTTATTGTACAGAATTTTATTTACTAGATACTTAAAGTGGTTATCTGGTTTCTGGAGAAAACCAGACAACCTTTTGGATTAGCCTGCAATAAAGATCTGGCAGATCCTGCACTGCTGCTGCAATATTCCTGGCTGGGTGCTTTTTACATGGCTGCAGCAGTGACATCATGTTAAACAACATATGATCGCGGCAGCTGTGCACCGAGGGTGGCATCAACCTGGGCATGGGATTTGCACATGCTGAGTTTTGCAGCAACTACCTAAGCAAAGATTAAAGTGCCCGTGTCCCTTCTTCAAATGCTGCAATTAATAAAGGTTAGGGCAATGGGTTCAGTGCAAAACCTCTGCTTGGACTCTGAGAAGCCCTGGTTAGGAAACTGATATTTCACAGTAACAGGTCTCCTGTGCACCAGCCAGATGAGATTTTTTTTAAAAAACGGGCCAATGATTGGGAATGAACATTTGTTTGTCTATACACTCCACCAATAACAAGCATGAAAATGTTCATCTGCCGACTGATCGGATCAGTTGTGTGAGCGTAAAACTGTTTGCTGGCCAGTAGTAATATCTCCCTGTGTAAACAGGGGGTGTGCGACTGACATAAGGTAAAGAATACGTGGGATGAATGCTCACCCATCTAGCATACAGTTTCAATCAACCTGTGTATATGTTGTTTAAACAGGCGCTGGTCGACTTCAGTAAAATGGAGCCCAGGCTGTCATGACAGACCTGCGCCTGACTGAAGTAACAGGCATGTCATCAGAATGTCTCAGTAGTACAGACTCAAGCTATCAGCCTTCAACTTCAAGAGATCATATATCAGCACAGAAACACAAAAAAAGGGCTTTCACATTTTTGATATACGCTAAAAGACCATTTATAAATCACTTCCTTTTGGGGGGGATACAATATCTCCTTATGGAAAGTATCTTAAAGCTTGAAGAGACTTATAGGTGAGGCAACGCTCCTCTGGAATTCTGGGAAGAAAGGAATGAAAATGAGCTCCTAACAAGCTCTGCCTCTGATTCCACCAGATGTAAGGCAGCTATCCTATAAGTCAGTGGTCAACATTTTAACCCCCTGTTTTGCCAGAGTGGAGCTCCAGCAGTGGGAAAAGTAGCTAACTAGAGGGGGAAGGGCTGCTTTAGATGCTGCTACCTCCTGAATAGTAGCAGCTAGAAACATGCAACTGATCTTGTTTGAAAGCAGACATTCCAAGCTTTCAGAAAATACCAATCAAAACAACAATAGCAGTATTCCCCAAATCCTGACCTAGGCCTCTCACCCAAACAGCTGTCTGCAGATGAGATGCCAGCTTACTTTATATCAAAGTCATGTCTCTGTCATGCGCAGGTGTGTGTGTGTGTGGGGGGGGGGGGGGGACCTAAACACCAAACTGACCCTATAGGACCCGGGAACTAATGACAGGAATGAGTCTACCTGTTCCTCCAACAGGAAGGACAAACAGGAGTCTCCCTTAGGCCTAATAACAAAACAACAGGGAAAAGTAACAAAACACACAGAAGGGAAAAGTAAACTTATCTTTCAATGAAGAAATTGAGGATCTCAGCTGAAAACCAAGCTACTGCTCACCACAACAACTGAAGCTCTAAACCGCAAGGAATAGTGGGAGAAGAAGAAATAAATAGCGGAGGGACAATTACCACACCAGGAACACCTGAGGGAAAAGGGTGTGGTAAATACCAACAACAAAAAAGGAAAACATGTCAGATTATACCACGTGTTGCCAATCTCAAAGACCTCCTGTTACCTGTCACAGGAATGTCCGTGACAGTACCCTTCCCCCTTCTACGGGTGACTTGCCATGAAGTTTCACAATCCGGACCAACTTTGTCCGGATAAGACCTGTGAAAAGCTTTCACCAAATGACTGGCATTCATGTCAGATGCCAGTACCTACGTCCTCTCCTCTGGTCCATAACCCTTCCAGTGAATAACATATTGAAGAGTTCTACGAAGAACTCGAGAGTTAATAATCTTGGCGATCTCAAATTCCAAACTGCCGTCCACCATGAAAGGCGCGGGTGGCAAGGGAGATGGCTCCAAAGGTTCAACATATCTCTTTAACAAAGATCTGTGAAATACATTATGAATTTTCAGGGCCTGAGGAAGTTCAAGACGAATGCTACAGGATTAATGATGGCAGTGATCTTATATGGGCCAATAAATCTTGGACCCAACTTCCAAGAAGGAACTTTCAACTTAATGTTTCTTGTGGACAGCCACACAGAATCACCCACTCTTAGGTCCGGACCATTCATACGTTTCCTGTCAGCCATACGTTTGTACTTGTTGCCCATATTTAACAAGTTACTTTGAATTTTCCGCCATATAGATGACAATGATGACGAAAAATGTTCTTCCTCAGGGATACCAGAGGTATCTGAACCAGAAAAAGTGCCAAACTGCGGGTGAAACCCATATGCACCAAAAAACGATTGTTTATGGCAAACTCCGCCAGAGACAAAAACGAGGACCACTCCTCCTGATTCTCAGAAACAAAACATCTCAAGTAAGTCTCCAGACTCTAATTAGTACGCTCTGTCTGTCCATTCGTCTGAGGGTGAAAAGCAGAGGAAAAAGACAGTTCTACCCAGAGCTGAGTACAGAACCAGAATCTGGACACAAACTGAGTCCCACGATCAGACACCATGTCAGTGGGAATGCCATGAAGTTTCACAATGTTGTCAACAAACACTTGTGCAAGGGTTTTAGCAGTAGGGAGTCCGGGCAATGCAATAAAGTGCGCCATTTTACTAAAACGATCTACAACCACCAGAATAACTGTCTTTTCAGATGAATTAGGCAGATCAGTAATAAAGTCCATAGCCAAGTGAGTCCCTGGTCTGAACGGGATGGGTAACGGAAGTAGGGGTCCAGAAGGTCGAGTATGTGTCACCTTAGCGTGTGCACAGACACTACAGGCCGACACATAGTCCTCAACACACTTATGCAGCCCTGGCCACCAGAATCTACGAAAGATGAGGTTGACAGTGGATTTACTCCCAGGGTGTCCCGCAAGCACCAAAGAATGATGTTCCTCAAACATCTTATGACGCAAATCAGAAGGAACAAACAACTTCCCAGGGGGGCAAGATTCCGGTGCGTCTCCATGGGCCTCAAACACCTTAGCCTCAAGATTAGGGTAAAGAGCAGATATCACCACCCCTTCAGACAGTATAGGGCTCGGATCTTCAAAATCACCACCTCCGGGAAAACTACGTGACAAGGCACCTTGACATTCTTAATCCCAGGACGATACGTGACAATGAAATTGAATCTGGTGAAGAACAAAGACCATCTGGCCTGCCTCGGGTTAAGTCGTTTTGCCGACTCAAGGTAAGCCAGAGTTTTGTGATCAGTGAATACAGTGATTGGGTGAATTGCCCCTTCCAACCAATGACGCCATTCATCAAAAGCCAACTTAATTGCCAGTAACTCTCTGTTACCCACATCGTAATTTCTCTCCGCAGCAGACAGTTTTTTCAAGAAAAAGGCACATGGGCGCCATTTACCAGGTGACGGGCCCTGTGATAAAACTGCTCCTACCCCCACCTCGGATGCGTCAACCTCCACAATGAAAGGTTGTAACACATCTGGCTGCACCAATGTAGGGGCAGAAGAGAAGCACTCCTTCACAGCGGAGAAGGCTCACAATGCTGCATCAGACCACACTGAGACATCCGTCCCTTTCTTAGTCATGTCAGTTAAGGGTTTAACTAGGGCTGGGCGATTAATCGAATTAATTCTATTAATTCACCCATTGCAAGCCTCACGATTTTATTTTTTAGGAAAATCGTGAATTCGATTTTCCTAAAATGGCGCCCGACATATAAAATAAAAGAAATCTCTCACCTGTCCTGCGCCGCGGCTCCGCTCCGGTGTCCGGCGCTCTTCTTTTCCGGGGCTGCACTGCACTGTCCTGACCGCGTACAGCGTCAGGACGTAGTGCGCGCACTCTGACCTGACGCTGCGCGCAGTCAGGTGACAGTGCAGCGCTGGGAGAAGAAGAGGGGCTTCGAACGTGGAGCGGAGCCGCGGCGCAGGACAGGTGAGAGATTTTTTTTTTTATTATTATGATGGTGGCTGATCGGAGGTCTGAAGGGGGCACTTTCAGCTGCTTTGAGGTCTGGAGGGGGCACTTTGGGCTGCTCTGAGGTCTGGAGGGGGCACTTTGGGCTGCTCTGAGGTCTGGAGGGGGCACTTTGGGCTGCTCTGAGGTCTGGAGGGGGCACTTTGGGCTGCTCTGAGGTCTGGAGGGGGCACTTTGGGCTGCTCTGAGGTCTGGAGGGGGCACTTTGGGCTGCTCTGAGGTCTGGAGGGGGCACTTTGGGCTGCTCTGAGGTCTGGAGGGGGCACTTTGGGCTGCTCTGAGGTCTGGAGGGGGCACTTTGGGCTGCTCTGAGGTCTGGAGGGGGCACTTTGGGCTGCTCTGAGGTCTGGAGGGGGCACTTTGGGCTGCTCTGAGGTCTGGAGGGGGCACTTTGGGCTGCTCTGAGGTCTGGAGGGGGCACTTTGGGCTGCTCTGAGGTCTGGAGGGGGCACTTTGGGCTGCTCTGAGGTCTGGGGGGCACTTGGCTGCCTGAGGTGGGGGCACTTTGGGCTGCTCTGAGGTCTGGAGGGGGCACTTTGGGCTGCTCTGAGGTCTGGAGGGGGCACTTTGGGCTGCTCTGGGTCTGGAGGGGGCACTTTGGGCTGCTCTGAGGTCTGGAGGGGGCACTTTGGGCTGCTCTGAGGTCTGGAGGGGGCACTTTGGGCTGCTCTAAGGTCTGGAGGGGGCACTTTGGGCTGCTCTAAGGTCTGGAGGGGGCACTTTGGGCTGCTCTAAGGTCTGGAGGGGGCACTTGGGCTGCTCTAAGGTCTGGAGGGGGCACTTTGGGCTGCTCTAAGGTCTGGAGGGGGCACTTTGGGCTGCTCTGAGGTCTGGAGGGGGCACTTTGGGCTGCTCTGAGGTCTGGAGGGGGCACTTTGGGCTGCTCTGAGGTCTGAAGAGGACACTTTGGGCTGCTCTGAGGTCTGAAGAGGACACTTTGGGCTGCTCTGAGGTCTGAAGAGGACACTTTGGGCTGCTCTGAGGTCTGAAGAGGGCACAGTGGGCTAATCTGAGGTCTGATGGGGCACAGTGGGCTAATCTGAGGTCTGATGGGGCACAGTGGGCTAATCTGAGGTCTGATGGGGCACAGTGGGCTAATCTGAGGTCAGATGGGGGCACAGTGGGCTGATGTGGGGTCTGATGGGGCACAATGGGCATTGTGGGGTCTGATGGGGCACAATGGGCTGATGTGGGGTCTGATGGGGCACAATGGGCATTGTGGGGTCTGATGGGGCACAATGGGCATTGTGGGGTCTGATGGGGCACAATGGGCTGATGTGGGGTCTGATGGGGGCACAGTAGGCTGATGTGGGGTCTGATGGGGCATAATGGGCTGATCTGAGGTCTGATGGGGGCACAGTGGGCTGATCTGAGGTCTGATGGGGGCACAGTGGGCTGATCTGAGGTCAGATGGGGGCACAGTGGGCTGATCTGAGGTCAGATGGGGGCACAGTGGGCTGATCTGAGGTCTGATGGGGGCACAGTGGGCTGATCTGAGGTCAGATGGGGGCACAGTGGGCTGATCTGAGGTCTGATGGGGGTATAGTAGGCTTTTTTTATTTATTTTTTTATATTTTTACTAACATAAGAAAATCGAGATTTAAATTGTGAATCGTCCAAAATTTAAAAAAAATAAATAAATAAATCGAGATTTTTTTTTTTTGGCCATATCGCCCAGCTCTAGGTTTAACTATAGTCGAATAGTTCTTAATAAACTTTCGGTAATAGTTGGTGAACCCCAGAAACCACATAAGAGCCTTCAAATTTTCAGGTCGATCCCAGTCCAATACAGCACGGACTTTCTCTGGATCTATACGAAAACCTGAAGATGAAAGCAGGTATCCTAAGAATTGCACCTCATGTACAGAAAAAACACATTTCTCTAATTTTGCGTACAATTTGTTGTCTCTTAAGATCTGCAAGACCTGTCTAATGTGATCCTGATGTGTCACCATATCTGGAGAATAAATCAGTATGTCATCCAAATACACGACTACAAACCTCCCCACCAGGTGATGAAAAATGTCATTAACAAAATGCTGGAAGACAGCAGGAGCATTGATCAACCCAAAAGGCATGACCAGGTTCTCAAAGTGGCCCTCAGGAGTGTTAAAGGCCGTCTTCCATTCATCCCCCTTCCTTGATCCTAACCAGAATATATGCCCCTCTTAAGTCCAACTTGGAGAACACCTTGGCATCAACAATCTGGTTAAACAAGTGAGGAATCAAAGGATGGGGGTATGGATCACGGAAAGTAATCCGATTGAGTTCACGGAAATCCAGACATGGCCTAAGGGTTCTGTCCTTTTTCTTTACAAAGAAAAACCCAGCTGCCACAGGAGATTTGGAAGGTCTAATATGTCCTTTAGCCAAACTCTCAGCAATATATTCCTTCATGGCCGTTCTCTCAGGTCCAGAAAGGTTATACAGCCTAGATTTGGGCAACTTCGCTCCGGGGATAAGATTGATAGGACAATTGTATTCCCGATGTGGGGGTAAATCCTGACAGCCACCTTCAGAAAATACATCAGCTAAATCAGATATAAAAATGGGAAGTGGTTAACGCAGAAAAAGATGTATTAAGACAATTGTCAACGCAATAATCACCCCAATCCAGAATCTGTCTAGTATGCCAATCGATGTTTGGATTGTCTTTGCTTAGCCACTGTAAACCCAGCACCACAGGAGCAGGAAGACCTTCCAACACAAAACATGAAATAAGGTCCTGATTAGAGATGAGCGAGCATACTCGTCCGAGCTTGGTGCTCGTTCGAGTATTAGGGTACTCGTAAGTACTCGCAGCTTGGACGAGTATCTCGCCATACTTGAGGAAATGGCAACTTCCGCATCATGCTTTTTTGGCACCTATAAACACAGCCAATCACAAGCCAGGAGACTCTACAGTAAACCCAGCATCACGTGGGGCCCTTACATGTCGATAGCAGGGGTTGGCTGGCCTGATCAGGTGACCCTGGAATATACTAGTGACTGGCCGCGGCGCTCGGCTCAGGTGCCGCGTCTGGATGTCGTTAGGGATAGAGCTGCTGCCTTTCAGGGACAGTGTTAGGGCCTGAATTTAGTTCTCAGTAAGGCAGGAATCACCCACAAAGAACCCAACAGCCCTTCTAAGGGCTAGAAGAAATTTTTTTTTTGTCTCCTGGCTTGGCTGGCTGGCACTAGTAGTGCAGCTATCGCCATATCTAACCCTGTTTTTTTTTTTATTGTTCTCTCAGTGATACAAATCCATTGCACACAGCAGTGTGGAACCATTCTGTGTGTCACAGTTCAGCACATTCGCTCCAATCCGTATATACTGTCCAGGTGACACTTTCTGTACGTCACAGAATACAACCAAGTCATTTGCTACCAATATCATCTACAGCTTGATCCAGAAAACTCTCTGTGCGACATTTGTCTGGGTCGCAGACTAAATAGCCACCGTTAACAGGATGTCAGTCAGTTCTACCATAGTTCCTGCACGTCACGTTCCCAAAAAACAAAATTTTATAAAAAATATGTAGAAGGAAGTGTGGGAGGTGATAGGAATATGTATATATATGCATGCATATATATACACATATGGATATGTGGGGCCTTCCCCTTTTATATATACACAAATTGGCCCCATATATATGAATGCCCCCTGTTATGCTATATAATGCCCCCTTTATATATTGCCCCGTTTATGCCATATATACCCCTAATATCCTCCAGAAGTATATAGATGCATGTACATGATTCCCAGTTATGTACATGTATCTATATACATGTCATAGCCAGGGTGCCCCCCCATAGCCCCCAGCAGATGGACAATCGCCCATCTGCTGGGGATAGCTGGAGACATGGGACTGGACTAATTAGTCCAGTCCCAGGTACTTCAAAGGGACAGAAGATCGATATGATCTTCTGTCCCTTCTGTTAATTACCCTCAGCGCTGCTGGGGGCAATTAACAGAACAGGGAAACAATAGGTTTCCCTGTCTCTGTCCGGCGCGTACCTCCGGCGCTTGTAATTACAAGCGCCGGAGATACAAAGCGCTCCCCAGGCAGAGGATCAAAGAGATCCTCCGCCCGGGAAACAGCGCGGGCCGGCGCGGTGACGTCATAGCACCGCGCTGGCACTCGTGCACATGCTGCCGGCGCGCTTGCTCGCCGGCAGCGCGGGAGCACGGGAGCGAGCACGACCGGGTTTAAATAACCCGATCGTGCTGCGCTCTTCAGTTGAGCCGTGCAGCCCCCCTGTAGCAAGCGAGAATCATCCCTGGGACAACGAGCAACTCACCAAGCGAGAATCTCCCCCAGAAGACAACGAGTGGAGCACCCCTGGAAACGAGCATTAACCCCTGGAAGGCTGAGTAACCGTATCCCCTGCTCCAGACTCCCTGAACCACCAATGTTTTAACCCCTGCCAAATCCCTGTGCCCTGTATTAACCCCTGCTGCCCTACCAACAACCCCTGCTAAATCCCTACTCTGCACCATATTATTTAACCCCTTCTTTCTCCTGCCCTGCCATTAACCCCTGGTGCTGCCCTGTATGTACCCCAGCTGCCCTGCCACCAACAACCCCTGCTAAAACCCTGCCCTGCATTAACCCCTGGTACCCTGCCCTGTAACCCCTGCAACCATATCCCTGCCCTGCATTCCCTGCTAGCAACCATAGCCCTGATACCCCTGACCATTTAACCCCTGCCTTGCTGTACCCTTGCCCCACCATTTTACCCCTGCCTTGCTGTACCCTTGTCAAACCATTCCCTTGAATTAACCCCTTCCCTGCCAAAACCTCTTGTTATCCCCTGTTGCTTATTGTACTGTAATTTAACCCTTTTTGCTCCCTAGGGATAGTAATATAGATAGGCTGGGGAGGGCGGCTACCTATAAGTGTGTGTGTGTGTATTGTGTAGTTAGTAACGTGGTTGGAGTTAACGGGATTGTGTAGTGTAGCTAGGGTTTTATTGTACTGTATTGTTAATAAATAATAAATATTATTATTTATAATACAGTGTTTGTACAGTATTTTTGTAACGTGTACTTTGAGCACCTTCTAGGTCGTGTGAAAGGCAGTAGGTGATTTATATAGGCATAAATAGGCGGAACTAGCGGAAGCGGGTTTTCGCCTATTTATGAATATTAATTATTGGTACATCCCAAAATATCAATAATTAATATCCCCTTTTACAATATAAAAAAACAAATATTAAAAAAAAAATTTTTTTTT